>VWZN01013123.1:0-17965 GCA_013396955.1 Regulus satrapa | reverse complement strand
TAAATTAAACAAAGAAAAATATATTACAAACAGAAAAATATGCTACTTTGAGTTACAAGAAAATGTGATAGGTATAAATGCAAACTCTGCAGAAGTGTGAGGTTTCATGGAACTCCTGGTGGATAAGGTCACCAAATGAGAATGAGTTTATTTTCCTTCTGCCCATCTCTAATATAGCTAGATTTAGAACAAGTCACCACAAAACTGGCTTTACAATATCTTAACAAAATATTAGCTATGAGAAAAAAAGCATTCATTTCTTTATTCTAGCATTTCAGCATATTTTTATTCTACATTGTTTTTGTTATAGGTTTTACATTCTAAAATAAGTTTTGAGAGGTTTTTAGTTTTTAACTTTTTGAACAGGATAGAGTTTCAATGACAAGTGAAAAACAGTTGGAGAATCTAGACTAAGCAACTCATTTAAGAGTAGTTTCCACAGAGCTTAGAGAAAAGCAGCATCTCTAGAGAGGGATTCAGAACTGCTTAGTTACACTGCGTTAATGTCAGGAAATATTTATGAACATGCTCAACTTTTTCTTCTAAAATGACTGGCTCTGTGATCCATTGTTCTTTTTCAATCACTTTAAAATCAATAATAAATTTCAGTGAAGCCACATCCTCTTGCAGATGATGAAATTCTTTTTTTTTTTTTTTTTTTTTTTTCCACACTTTTAAACNGTGAAATTTTTTTTTTTTTTTTTTTTTTTTTTTTTACCTAACTCACTTAAATCACAGGCTTAGTCAGAATGCCTGTCTTCACATTTCTTCCTGGACAAAATGAGAGCACTATCATTCACAGTGCTATAGGAAGTTTAAATACTATCGCTTGCAATTCTGTGTTGAGCAGAGATGATACTCTTAATGGCTGTGTGGTGAGCCATAGCAAACCACCTACAGCTTTACACTGAGCTAAATTGTCACTATGCATAGTGCTATGACTACAACACTCCCTTTTCACAGTTGCACAACATATTAAGGGCAAACACAGGCCATGGTGCACTCACCACAGGGTCACACCCCAGTGAACTTCAATGGTACAGGAACAGTTTATCCACTGAACTCACTGTATTAGCTGTAGGGGTGCTAAGATTAATACATAAAAAAACTACACAACCTCCTCACTCCCACAACACACAACCACAGAAAAAATTCAGTCAAAACCAGCTCTGCTGGGGTATGTAACAGAATACTAGAAAAAACCTTTCTCCTTGAATACCCAACATTAAGCTGGATAAATCCAAAGAAGCAAACGAAAACCACTGCTGAAGTGGTCTCAGTACATAGCACACCTAAGCCATGTTGAATAAAAGCCAAAATTGCAGGATATATTCTTCACTATTATAACATTTTCACACTACTGGACTTAATAGGGAAAAACCTCACTATCAAAGCAGTCCATTGAGCAAAGCAGTTACCAGTCTCAGTGCTCTACAGAGCTTGATAAACTGCCTCCCACAGTTTTATCATGGTGCAGTGTATGCATATATCCTTACTTTCTGACAGAGGATTTATTTTTCATATTTTATTTTTTCATTCAGTTTGGGGAAGAGATTTAGTTAGAGTTCATTTAAAGAATTGCTGTCACTGAGCTGCTAGAACAAATTTTAACAAAGGCAGTATCAAGTTGACAAATGCATCTTTAAGTCTGGAACAGCGAGAAGTTCCCCCATAGCTACCTATGTTCATCAGCTCATGTGGTTATGAAGAATGTTTATTCATTATTAGATATGTGACCTCTCAACATCAGCCAGCTTGTCTCCCATGTAAAGAAAATGGCAGATTTTACTCTTACATAATTTAGTAATTTTTCCAAATAACAATGAAATTCTCAGCATGGGTTGATAATTTTTTTCAGGGTTACTCCAAAAAGTAGCTGTTTTCAGGTGGTAAGAAAACCTTTAACATAATCAACTGCCAACAAAATAAATAAAACTTAAACCACATAAGTGGCTTGTTTTTGCATATGAAGTCTTCAGGTATGATACAGATAACATGTGCTAACTTAATATTGGCTAAAATTGCTCTGAGTTTAACCTCTTGCCATTACTCCAAGGGGAAAGTCTGAAAAAAGGTCACTTATGGAGCAAAGGGGAATATTTGCAATGAAGCAGGTTATCTTATATGTTACCTTCTAACACAAACAATTGTCATATATAGAGTAGCTTTGGACTTTAGCTGTGGAAAGAAAATCATATCACTGCTGAAAGTTTATAACCTTAATAAGTAAATGACTTTTCATTCAAACACAGCAATGAGCTTATCTCTCTGGATCATTTCTGAGAGTGCTTTATACACATTTAATATTTTATTCCCTAAATTTATTCAATCCATGGTAACAATTAGTTCCTCTGATGTTATTTGCTATAAAAATCTTCTGCATTTGAAAGATCAAGGAGGTTTCATTTACCCCAAAAGGGTGGTCTGTGGTTTGTCAGTTCAATCTTGTGTAGTCATCAAGTATGTTTGACCATGCTAGGTAAAACCAGAAGAGAGCACCATATGCACTTGGCAACATAATACTTGAAGAATCCTGTCTTGAACTTTTAGCCAAAGAAAAGTAAACTCTGGAAGTCTCAAGGACGCAGAGAACTTATGCAATAATATGTTTGCTACCTAATGCTGGAATCGAGCAGTGAGAAATAAATAAGGAAATCTCCTTGCAGATGTTTTTGGTTGTTGTTGGGTTTCTTTCTGCAACATCTTGACATACAGTGTGGTATTTTTCTCAGTTATTTATTGTAAAAATTATCAGCAATTTGAGGTTTTTCTTACTACTATGTTATATTTCTATGGATAGAAGGCAACCTGTAATATAAATTCTGTAAGAAGGTTGAGCTTGGTATTCCTTAGGGTTAAAAGCCCTACGTGCTATTTTTTGGAATAAGGCTGGAGATGAAAGAACAATTTGTTCTTTCATTTTGCATTTGTTCATTCAATCTTGCTCATGTGGTTGTAGGCCAGTAAAGCAAGAAAAATTCCTGAACACATGTAGCCTGATAATTTGATAGCACATTGAGAGACTTTTGAGCACCTCTATGAAATTGAGCAACAGAGAGCTTACTATGATCCCATTGAACACCCAGGGGGTAAAAGGGGGGAAAACATGGATTAATGCAACTTAAAATTATTTAGAAGGCAACCCACTCTTACTCTCTTTCAGCACAGGTACATGCACACACGGACATGCAAAATTACGTATTAACTTGCATCCATCACAGAATTTTTATTAGAAACTTGATAAAAGATTTAATTTTTAAAGTTATTTAATTTTGCTTTCCAGCTTGACACGTTGTCATATATGACAGCTCTCCTAGCAGACTTCTTCCAATATTGGTTTAACCTCATTACTTGAAAACTGGTATCTCATTTCAAAGCTGAATTTGTCATCATTTCCAAGGTTTCACTGGTTTTTTTATTGCATTCTTATTATAACAGTCCAGGTCAATGCTTAAGAAACATTGTGCTAACTGCTAATGACTTTTTGAAATGAAGTTAATAACTTATTATGTATTTGTGATATTGTTACTGCTGAAACTCTAAATCATTCTCTGTTATGAGCTAGCTACTCTTTGTACATGTCTGGCACTGTAAGTAAGGGAAAACACACTCAGTTGCTTGTTAAGACTAAGTATTACTCTTTTTATTACTTTTGATCATGAGAAATGGTTATCTAGAAGCATAGTTAATGAAAATGATAATCACTTCACAGAATGAATTACTTTTGCCAGCAGACCAAATATTCCTACAAAAACCTTATCACAGTTGCAATGTGTAGTGCAACATCTGAATTCCGTGTTGTGTGAATGAAAGTAGCAGCGATTCCTGGGGATGAGGACTTCTGGTGAAGGGTCACACATTGCAGTATTTGGAAAAGTATGACATGGAATATCTGGGAAAAGTCATAAGAACTATTTTCAATATCTTGGCCAGCAGTAGGAAACTGGCATTATAAATTAAACATAGAAAAATGTAAAGATAAAGAACACCCAGATATGCATATAAGTATATGGATTTGTCCTAAAAAATACTTTCTTAAATCAATACTTTGTGCCTTTTTTCATGTCTAAAACTTTTCCCTTCCTTAACATTCCTGATTACTTAACATTTAAAAAAAATCAGGGTTCGGGGAACAGTAACTTTTTTTTCTTTCCATTCTTCTATTGAATTAAATTTATTGAAATTTCAATATTTATCAAATAGGAGCTTTACTCCCTGATTCAGCTGAGCACTGGATCCAGGGGAGAGAATGTGGACAACAATCTGCCTTGATTTTCAACACTGTGGCTGTTTTCTTGCCTTGCACCCTTTGCAAACGCAGTGCTTCAGGATGAGCAGTAGAAGGTTTAGGTGTGTTATCTCACTTTCCATTTTGATTCAGAAATCTGTGAACAGGAAAGTCCCCAGGCACTAGTACTTATCTAGAGCTCTGTTTCCAGGTTTTATGCTCAGCTATCAAATATGACAAAGTTGCATGGTATTTCCTATACTGTAATCAGTGCAGGGCCAGGAGTTGGGGTCAGGGTACTGTGGGTAACTGTATAGATTTATCAGTAATAAATACTGATCATTCATGTGGCAAAGAAGAAAAATTTCACATGCTGTCCACTGAATTGGAAAGAACAGTGTCTAAAAAAATGGAAGAATAAAAAGATATATAGTCCTGGCACTCAGAGCAATATGCATATTTATATGATTTGGTTAATGAATTTGTGAACCTTAGGCTATGCATTTTAATTCTGGCCATGGCTGCTGTAATTCTGAAAGTTACATATTGAGCAGGTTTGGGATGCGTTGTGGAAGCTAATAATTGCAAGTGATAGAGACAATTCCTAAAAACCTCCCAGTAGATGGAGAGGGATGGTCACGACAAAAGACAGGAAGCATCTTAAATCCATGCCAGCTGTAGGTCAAAACTGTACAGCACACTTGTGTTTGTTTGTTCTCTCTTATGTAAGAGTATTTTTTTCTTTTTAAAATCTCCATTCATATTATATTCTAGCAAATAACTGTTCAGAAAAAGTCATGCTGGTTCTAGCTTTGAACATCATATTGAGACATGCAGGAAAACAATCCCAGTATTTAGGCAGTGGCTTCTTGGCAGTAAGAATGCTTTTTGTGAAAAGGAATGAATGGTACACAGAGATGAGCTTTAACGACAAATGTTTACCCACTTGATGCTATGAACAGTGACTGCTGGGTCTCAGAGGTACTGCCTCTATCTTGTGAAATCTTGCTACTTTCATTATACCCATAATTTTATTGATGCCATGAATTATACAGTCTTACAGGGAAAATTACTCTCACTTTGACCCGATTAATATGCAGAAGGTAATACTACAGAAGTAGATAAATGGGCAGGGGAACAAAAAGGCATACAGGATGTGTTAGATTAGAATAAAATTAGAACTCTATAAATACTATTCACTCTATTATGCAACCTTTAGCATATATTTAAACTTGAAACATCTTGTAACAGGAAGCAATAATTATTAAAAGGAATGACAGGAGTCCTATTCTCAAGCTATATTTTTCAGATATCTTACATCTGGAAATAAAACCCACTATCTTAATTTTTCTATAAATCATGAGATGATTTTCATTTTTTTCTGTTATAAAAATTCTTCCCTCTCTGAAACATGAAGAAATATACTTATCTGTGAGAAGGTCAGGGGTGTTGTTTTAGAGAAAAACTACTTAGTAATATACAATTCCAACTTCTTTGAGAAATCAGTACAAGAAAACTTTAACAAGTCTAGAAAAATAAGAGGTTCTCAGCTTACCTGTTCCTAGTGTGAACTAAAATAAATTAAAAAATATTAAAAATAAATAGCCTTTACTATATACATAAAACAGACTTATGGGGAACCAGGACAATATGACCCTGGGAATATACACCCAGACTAATTCTGATGTACTTGGATTAAATTTATATTGAGAAACTCTATACTTTGTGTATTACTGTAACAAAATCAGATTTTAAAAGCCACTGTGAATTTCATATTTCAGGTAAATATTTCATATTTACATGGTAATCTGTTTCCTTGCAGCATGCTGTCTGTCTCTATGGGAAACCTCCAGAGGAGGAAGAAAGTGAAAAACAAAGAAAGAAGTCCCCCAAAACCTTCCAAAAACTGACATTTTTTTTCCAACCATCAGTTCAGTGAGGCAGTCCCTAGGTCAAAAACAACATCTTGATCCTTTTTCAATTCGTTTGGCTTCAAAGGCAGTAGTACATATGAAAAAGAACATATCAATCTTGAGATCTTCTTTTCATCAGTTAATTATCAATATTTCCTAAATTTGAAGTTTTTGACAGTATAAGTGTATAACTGTGAGCTGTACTGCCTGACTACCTTTGCCTTAAACCAGAGTAAGAGACATAATTTAGTCCTCATTCTTATGTTTAGAAACTAATACATTTTTTCCTCCATTAAAATATTATTTTCAATATAGCTTAAGCACAACACCAAATAATAGAGTCAGTTTTAAGATAAAAATGATATAAAAATGGGATCAACACAAATTAGAGAGGTCATCCCTTCTCTTGGATTCTTTCCCTCACTGCAAAATCAATAAAACAGTGTAGTAGTCTCTTCCAAACCCTTCCTGCCACTAGGAGTGATCCCATGATATGATGATTTAATGAATAAGTAAGTACTGAATTTTGACACAGCCTAGAAGAACAGAAATTGAATGAATTGTCTTCATGGAGCACCATCAATATCTATTGCTCTGCTATTAACAGTGCATTCAGGCATCAAACTTACTAGGATACCTTGAATTGCATCAGCTGTAGGAACAAAGTATTTGCAGTTGTAAACATGTTTTAATGAGTACTGTAATATAAAAATGTCTTCAAATGCAGGATGATGTAATCAAATATTATAGCTATGGAGACAGTAAATTGCTGATGCAGTAAATATACTGATGATCCTATTAAAATAACTTCAAATACAATTTTGTTATATTTGGTTAATTTCAGCCTTCTAGCATTACTATCCATTTAATAATGGATAACTATTACTGCACATGAAGTAATAAAAAAAAGTTATCTTTATCCACGTGAAAAATGTGTGTTATCACATTATATGCAACAACGTGAAAACAAGCACTGAAGTTAAAAATTATTCCTACAGAAGTTGTCTCCTGCATGAATATGGAATAAACCTTTAAAAACCCTAAAGAGCCACAGCAGAATGAAAGTTAAAGAAAGGGATGCTTCAGAAACCATCAGATATGAGTAAAAAATTAACAGAGAAGAGGAATAGTAAATTTTATATATAGTGCTGAATGACTGGAAAGAGATTTCAGGGTATAATTTTATTGAAATAAAATTCTTCCGTAAATATTGACTTTCAGTTTAGCTTCCCAAGTTGTTACACAGTTTAATGCTACATTAGACTTAGTCACTGTTAATGTTTTTAAGTCTTTGCAAGATGTTTGAATATACATGCCTAAACAATGCCTGTGGCAAACGGCTGAAACACATTTCTGTATATCAAATTTTAAGATACAGAATTGTCAGCATATAGAATGTGTCTCACAAATTTTGAAGCATATTAATGTGTTGCACAGAGTTAGTTAGCACAAACCTATTTGGAGCAAACTCTACAGGTATTTTCTCTAACAGCAAGTTAGAGTAAGGAGATACTAGCTATGTGAAACCAAGTGCAGTCTCAGGTACATTAGTTTCACAGATATATACCTTCTGTCAGATGTTTAAATTTAACTCAAAGATTTCACTATAAAAGAAGTAATTCTTAAGAAGAAATCCTACATTTAAATTTCTGACATTCTTCTGAATTTTTGGGTCAAATTTCTTGAAATGTGTAGCAATAAAAATATACATTTCAATTTAAAAATTTAATTAATTTAATAGGTGGTTGTAAGGCACTGCTACTACTGAAACTATCAAAATAGAAGTGTTTACAATACAAATGAAAATTTACTATGTGGCTGACAATCCAGCAAAGAAAACAAAAGTTGCCCTGTCCAAAATCAATGAACTTAGATAACACAAGACCATGAAGCTACATGAGGGAAACCAGATTAGATCAGACTCTTTCATTTTATGCATCCAAAGCATGCACATTGATATCCATGAGAATTTTCCATTATAGAATTTATGTGTCAAATATAATTTTATTGTTACTAATCAAGATTTTTTTTTTCTTTCACTGACTTTTTAATTTCATGTTGTGCTGACAAGCGCCCAATAAATTTTGGAAGAATTTGGGAAAAGAATAGCTTAGTAAATGTTGAGATGCAATAATCATGTCTTAATACAAGGACAGCTCCTGTTAATATCTTTATCAAAATATTTACAGTTTCATCACTCAGTGTAGAAGTCCAGAGAAGGTGACTTTGGTCACATTCCCACTCACTTTTAGATCCCACTATGTTCTGAGAAATGCTCATTAGACTTTGGCCTTGAAGAACTGCACCTAGACTATGCCTCTCTCTGGCTTTTTATAAACACTGACTATTCCCAGGAAGTAGAAGAGCACAATTGTTTTAAAGAGCTGCCTTTGGAACATATTTTTCTTGCCTGAAAACTCAAATGAAATAATTTCTGTTGCTGAACCTTCGAAGAAACTTACCAACTTTAATTGCATCCAGGATAGAATGTTACTATGACTAAAACCCACTCTCTTGTGGTCATATAAGGAGTGATCTAAAGTGAGATCCTATGGAGATCTCAGTTATGAGTGGCTGATGAGTACTAAAGCCCACTACCTAATAACCTTATAAACAGGGGTCTAAAGTGAGATTTTCTGGAGCTCTCAATTTCCAGAATGCAAGTGGCTACTCAAGTACCAATATGGCTGTGAAGCCAACCAAGATCTTTTACTAATAATAGACATGAAACTTTGGTAATAGCCAGGGACTACGGGTACTAGCAGGCTTTGAGGAGGAACAAGTTTTTACTAGAGAAGAGGGGCCTGGTGGAGACAGGTCAGCATTTTTCTGTGAAAAGGAATCACAATGCAATACTGCTGAGCACAGGAATGAATGGCAGAGCATGCCATGGACATGGACTATAAAGTGAGATTGGGACCACCAAAACTTTGGAAATCCTCAGACCCCTTTCTAGAAAGGCCTAAAAGAACTGACTGTGCATGATGTGTAACTAGCAGAGAAAGTGAGAAACTTATCTTCAGAGCAAAGAAGACTCCAATAAAAGGTACCCAGAGCCAAGCCCAGGCAATGCCCCTTGGATCCTGGACATCTCATCAATCACAACAAAGCAGCGAGATTGCTGCTTACCATACTGAACTCAGGGTAAGCATCCCTTCAACTGGGTTGGCACTGAGACCGGGCAGGCATCCCCATCATCTGGATTGATGCTCAAGTGAGGAGTGGTGTACCTTTTTCCTATTTTCTTTTTCTTCTTTTTAGCCCTCCTGTTTTTTATTTTCCTTGCTTTAATTAAGCTCTCCCTTTTTAATGAATCTATTTCATTTCTGTTTTACCTTCCATCCTGCTCCTTGATCCAAGATCCACTGCTATGTGCTTAACCTCTCTTTTTCCTTGACCCTACACTTTTATCTGAACCCCACTGCCATGTGCCTACACAGCAGGTTAGGGACTAACATAGCAATTTTCATGCCAAATGCATAATTTACCAAGAAAACTCTATGCTACTCTGCAGATCCTCTGACTTCTGCCATTATTTTTTTTTTTTTTTTTTTACCAAGGAGCATTTTTGTATCTTAAAGGATTCCTTCCCTTAAGGGTGGGTCATCACACTCAGACAAATAGTTTTCACAGTGATGTTGATCTTCTCCATCGTGCTTTTATGTCTTTCCATTTCTGCTTGTAGTTAAGAAACTTAAAATGACAAGCAAAGTTTTTATGCTTTTTGTTTTATTTACCTGAAAGACAGCCAGTGAGTGACAGAAACAGCAAGAGTTTCCATGACAACCACATCCTTGGTCACAAAGGTCCTTCCGTCCCTCTTTGAGTAACGTTAGCAACGTTGACGTTTCTTAATTAAAGCTTAGCCTAGTGGGACAAAGACAGATCTCCGTTAGGAAAATTAAAAATATCTCTCAATAATATGACAAACAATTCAAGAGACAAAGCTGCTCCTAGCGCAATTAAAAGTCTGGTTTCAAAGGTCTCTGTATACACAGCAACAGGCATCCTGTAAGATACGCAGAGGGGTCTTGCTCCCTTAACAATTAATTAACAATGTTAATAGCTCAAATGTCTGTGGCAGTGTTCTGCTTATAAACATATATATTTATATGGATCACCTTAAAACTGCATGCATCTTGAAGCTTTGAGCTTCCAAAAAGCCAAGATTAGAAGATGGTACACATATCTTTCCCAGCCAACATATTCAAAGCATACATCATGACACGTGTTCTTATTTTCCTGAAAGAAGTGTGTTGATTTTCGGCATAAAGTGTTTCAAAATCTCATGTGGAAGTGGGGGTTAGATGAGTGGACAGTGAGATGGATTACGACTGCGCTGGAGGGCAGAGATCAGAGTGTTGAGACCAGTGGTGCAGAGTCTAGTTAGAGACTGTAGTTCACAGTGTTCCCCATGGATTGGTACTGGATCCAGTCATGCTCAACTTATTAATTAGTGACCCTGGCTGAATGCAACGCTCAGGAAGTTTGATGATGATACAGCGCTGGGAGGGGTTGGCTGCTAACCCTAGAGGTCAGTACAGGCCTCCAGAAGGGCCTCAACAGGCTGGAGAGATGGGCAGAGAGGAACAGTGTGAAGATCAACAAGGGCAAATGAAGAGCTCTGCACCTGGGGAGGAATAACCCCAGGACAGGCTGCTGGAAAGCAGCTCTGCAGAGAAGAATGTCCCTGTCCAGCAGTGTCCTCAGGGCTGAGAAGGCCAGAGGGATCCTGGGGTGCATTAAGCAGAGCTGTGTCAGCAGGTCCCAGGAGGTGATCCTTCCCCTCTGCTCAGCCCTGGTGAGGCGCACCTGGAGTGCTGTGTCCCGGTCTCAACTCCTTAGTACAAAATAGAAAAGCAAGTACTGAAGGGAGTTCAGCTGAAGGTGGTGAAGATGATTGAAGGACCTCTATTGTGAGGAAAGGCTGAGAGAGGTGGCAGAGCACTGGGACAGGCTGCTCATAGAGGTTGTAGAGTCTCCTTCTCTGGAGATATTCATGATCCTCCTGAACACAATCCTGTGCGACCTCTTCCAGGTGAATCTGCTTTGGAAGAAGCTTTGAAGTAGATATCTGCATATTTCCCTTTCAACTCCAACCATTATGTGATTCTTTTCCTGAAAGTAATACACTGGTATATTTAGTATAAACAATTTCTAAAATGTTTTTGGAAAATCCAGGTGTTTTTACTACCTACAAACTGGATTGAAATAGATTCCAGTTTCTTCAGCTTTACTCAATTTGTAAAGACTCGAAAAATACATTTGAAACAATCAAGGCTTCTACAGAATATATTATTCATACTAATCTACTGTTCTTCAGATTTGTGCTCTCTATCTGCCCCATGACATGAACAGAAATTTTTGGCACACTTCTTCTTTGAGTCTTCTTATCACTTTAACATTGTCAGAAGCTTTACCATTTTGGAACTCAAGAGATTTTGCATTCAAATGTCTGAAAATTCAGTCCAAAATATAAGAAGTTTTTGTATGGTTGTATGGACATATGTGTATTTCTGGTCTTTGACTTGAGAAACATTAGGTTGCAAACATAATTTCCTACATTTAATTAGTCATATCTATTCAGGAGAATTTTGAGATCCTCTTATTGGAGCCAAGGAATCTTCAATCAGTAGAGGCTGTGATTTATATCTGTAANATATATATATGTAAGAGTAGGTTTCTGCTGCTGGACTATTCCATTTCACCTGCTTCCTGTGCATCACTGTTCTAACCACTTTTGACAGTCTTTCCATCATATAAAGAGAGACAAACTGTGTGAGCACAAGATGACATCTCTTTATGTTGCAGGTAGTTATTGCTGCAACAATATAAAGGTGTAATTTGTCAGCTTTCATTTCAACAGCACAGCAGATACACTTTTCAANCATAGAGGTTGTAGAGTCTCCTTCTCTGGAGATATTCATGATCCTCCTGAACACAATCCTGTGCGACCTCTTCCAGGTGAATCTGCTTTGGAAGAAGCTTTGAAGTAGATATCTGCATATTTCCCTTTCAACTCCAACCATTATGTGATTCTTTTCCTGAAAGTAATACACTGGTATATTTAGTATAAACAATTTCTAAAATGTTTTTGGAAAATCCAGGTGTTTTTACTACCTACAAACTGGATTGAAATAGATTCCAGTTTCTTCAGCTTTACTCAATTTGTAAAGACTCGAAAAATACATTTGAAACAATCAAGGCTTCTACAGAATATATTATTCATACTAATCTACTGTTCTTCAGATTTGTGCTCTCTATCTGCCCCATGACATGAACAGAAATTTTTGGCACACTTCTTCTTTGAGTCTTCTTATCACTTTAACATTGTCAGAAGCTTTACCATTTTGGAACTCAAGAGATTTTGCATTCAAATGTCTGAAAATTCAGTCCAAAATATAAGAAGTTTTTGTATGGTTGTATGGACATATGTGTATTTCTGGTCTTTGACTTGAGAAACATTAGGTTGCAAACATAATTTCCTACATTTAATTAGTCATATCTATTCAGGAGAATTTTGAGATCCTCTTATTGGAGCCAAGGAATCTTCAATCAGTAGAGGCTGTGATTTATATCTGTAAGAGCAATGACATGTGACATAACTATGAGACAAAGGAGAATTTCCTTTGTTCCCCTATCAAACTCATTTTGAAGATGACTCCTTCAGTTTATTACCAGTTTAGGTACATGCCATACTTGCTGCTTTGGGGATTCTATTCTCTATATTAGAACCCTCACAGTAAGAGAAAAGAGGCAAAGCTCTACACACTTAAAAAAAAAAAAATCCCATTTAGGATTTCTATTTCCTTTCAGGTAACTCAGACCAGGGAAACTTAATATTGGATATACACATAGGTATAAGCAACCCTGAAAGAGAACACAACAATCTCGTAGACGAATGATTTCCACATAAAGCTTGTAACTCATCTAAACCTCCACAGGAAACCTCCTCAATTAATTATTAATGTCTTCTGCTGTTGTTTTTCACTTCAGTGATAATCTGCTTTTCAGTCATTTTGTTCTTTTGGTTACTGAATTATCTCATTCAGCATTCTTTGCTGGCCAGGCCTTTGGGAAATAAGCATTTTCATTAAAATTTAAATTTTTCCCTTATGGCCGTATCTATTAAAGAGGGTAAAGCAGAGATTTCTCCCCCTGCCCTCAACTTTATTACTTCTTTTTCTTCCTCTTTTCGTCACTTCTTTTCAGCTACTTTTATAACAGCACAACACAGAAATTATTTGAACTTGGTGAATTTTCTCTAGCATGAACAAGGGAAAATATACAAAATTTTCCAGTTTTACAGTGTGAAATTGTTGCTCTTTTTATTACTAGGTATTTCTGTACTTATTGGTTTAGACTGTAAAATAATATTAATAAAAGTTTTGAGTGGTAGAATAGAAACAGGATAAAGAATATCTCAAGCCAGACAGTGTGAACATCAAAATAAAAGATGAACTTACACATATTTCTCTTTACACTCTTGAAACACAATGATTTTAAATGCTTTCAGAAATCTTGAAACATGATGATTTTAAACTTTCTGTGAACTTTTTTTTTAATGAAGGTGTCATTGAAGACAGCAGAGTTATCACAAGTTGTGTCAGATAAGAAACCCATAGCTGAATAATATAACTTTTATGTGACAAAATTATATAACCTGTGCCTATCAACAGAGTACATACTTCAGACCTGTTACAAAGTAACATGAAAATATAAAACCAGAGCACTATGACAGGGAGATAATCTAATTTAAGTAATGGATATTGGATGCTGGCCTTCCTACTTGGATATTTTTTGTATAAATATGTTGGCTGTTCTGAGTAGAAGAATTGCCTGGAAAACAAGCAAGGAAAACAAGCAAAATATACCACTGCACAGTTTTTTTTTTTGTTTTTGTTTTTTTTTTTTTTTTATCTATTTAGAAATCTTGATTATTGTCATAATGAAAGAGTTTTGCAATTCTACCTATTTTCTCTGTATTTCTTGTTTCTTCAAGGATAGTTGGCTGAAAATTTACTGAGCATATGGATAAATGAAGTGAATTAACAGTAAGGCTACTGAAAATTTAAGGGTTGGGGATTACCCTTCATGCAGACTGACAAAGACATAGATATTGCATGTATAGGGCTGCCACATGGTATGAGTGATAATGGCAAAGGTGCTTTGTAGGAAATAATAAGGACAAGAAGATGAAAATGCTGTATTTAATAAATATAGGCAGATAGTCCAATTTCTGTTTTAGATTTAATGAAGCACTCTTGGCTTTATTATCAGTGGTTGTCATCTATCTTTACAATGACTATCCTCCCACTTTTAGACACACACATGATTAAAGAATTTATTTATGCTTATAGCAAAAAGATCAAAGCTGCACTGAATCCATTAAGAGGAGCACCTTCTTTCTAAAAAAGAAAAAAAAAAAAAAAGAAAAAAATAGAAAGAAAAGAAAGAGTGCTATTGCTGAAAATAACCTAATGAATATTCTCCTAAATATTATACAAAAAAGTCTTCCACCTAAAATTGGCCTATTCTAAAAGTAGTTTAAGGGCATATATACCAGAAGTATTGAGTTGTTCTTGGTTTGAAATTTTTGTTAATTTTCTGTTTTGGTTTTGTTTTTTCACCCCTGACTATCCCAGAATGAGGACTGTTATGCAGAAGAACACAGCTGAAGATGCTGCTTTAAAATGACTTAAAAATCATTTCAGCTGAACAGTATCTGTTTTTTACCTACATTATGAATCAGGACGTCACAAAAATCCAACTAGCTTGTTTGGAATTGTTTCTTGGCTTCATTCTTCAAGAAAAGAAAATTTTCCAGAATATACTATTTTTTTACAGATGTCATTTCCATAATAGCATAAGTTGACAAAGCTCTACAGTCAGATTTTTAATTTAAAGATGGACTGTCTACTATTTTTTGCTTTCTTTTATTCTGTCCTGTTCTTATTCTGGTTTCTTTACAGTAAATGCAGTTTCATTAAATTTTTTTTTCTTAAATTTGTCTTTCAGAACATTAATTTTCCCTGAAGGAAATTTTTATAAGATGGTGTTCTAAAATACAGATGTCTATATTGTGCAGCAAGTAATTGAACTTTTTTTCCAACAAAAAAATTAGAAAATACAGTTTTCAATTTCCACATGGTACTACCTCTGATCCTTTGTTTTACCCAGGATTTCTGCCTAATTACTTTTGCAATTTCTTTTAATTCTGTGTGCTAATTGTAGTAAACTTATTAAGGCACTCAACATTCAGCATGTTTTAATAAATTGCTTTGGCTGGTAGTGACAGAGTGGAGGTTTTGTCATAGTTCTGACCCCCAATAAAATCTGTGAATACTGAGAGCATGAGTACTAATTTACTGTTACCAATCCTAATGTGCAAGAGACTTCAACCAGATCCAGTAAAATCGTGCTCTTTCTAAAAGCAATAATAGCACTTACTATCGTTAATGTTTGTTTTCTGGCACTTCAGATAAATTTAAATGCAACTGCAAGGATTGGTTCTTTTTTTAAAATTAAAATACTTATACAACAAAGCCTTTAGCACAGATATCATGACACTGATATCAAAGTGCTTTCTTCCATTATCACTACATAATTTTCCTTTTCCATCATATGCTTGTTTATTCATTTGTGTATAGCAACATGAAAGGGAGGATTGCTTAAATCAAAGCACTGGAGTAAAATCTTCTTGTCTACAGTGACTGTATGGCTCAGAGGAAAGGTTGTGACTTGTCATGAACAATAAAATTTTTCTCTTTAATATTTTTTCTATATCAATATATATTAGAGGAAAGCTCAAATTATTTCCTTTTCCATTTCCTTACAAAAAGGGAACATGCTTACAGGTAATGAAGAAATAACACCAGCAATAAAAAATTCTGATGTTTTAGATAGACATAGAAGAGCAGGAACGGAAAAGAATTAGAAATTGAGCCATTCCCACCCATACATCTAAATAGAAAAATAATAGCATATGCTGCGAAAAATAAATGTACTTTGATTGTTTTAGTTAATATTATTAGGAAATACTTTTCCTCACATTAGGAAGTGGAGGATATTGGTGTAAGGTGCAAAGAAACTGCTAATAATATTCCTTACTTAAGGCAGAAAACCTATGAAATCAGTAAATGCAACAAGTATCACTGACTAAGCTTTCTATAAAAATGCTTGTTAAAGTCTTGGAAGCAGACAGAGGTCTTCCCGAAGACACAGTTTAAAATACTTCTACACTTTAAAACCTTCTGAACTACGCCAATCTCTCTCTGCTTCCACACACAACTTCTACTGCAATCAGGGCTTGGAAGATATGAATGGAATTGTTGCAGAGAGCAATTCAGCCTATCTTCCTTGCTCCCATGAGTATCAGACCTCTAATGCTCAGTCCATGGAGAATTAGAGGCTTTAGAAAACCTTTAGAAAAAAGGCTCCAATACTACAAAGCTCATAATGAATAGAAGAAGTAGCTTGGCTGGAAAATTTTAAAAAGACTTTGTCTGTAAAGATCTCCCTAATAAATATTTACATATAAAATTAACTGTTAGGCCATAATTATTAGTGACAGTGGTTTACAGAATATAAACACCTTCATCTGGGTTCACGGCCCTGCTTGCTTTCAATAAAGTTTTTATTTGTTCAGCCCAAAGTCTTTTTACAATACTGTTTTAAAATTGGTTTAAATTTATTAAAACCATATTAAGTTAATATTTGATAAAAGTCATACTTATACAATGAAATGTCAGTGAAATTTGTTACAGGACAAATGAAAGAGAAATGATATTAAGCTAATGTAAACAGGCATCTTGTGGGATTATTACTCCATTGGAAGATCATTTATTTTAAAGTTTTAGTAAATGTTCAAACTATCATAAATAAAATTTAAATTATATCAAGATTTAGCAGTTAAATAAAACAATTTCAGAGTTATTTGTGAACATTCAATTTACTGCTTATAATATTAAAAGTTTATTTTGCAGTGGAACCATTCCTTGTCGGGTTCCTCTTGGAAAGCAACTAGGACTTTCAAAATCTAAATTAGTTTTTTGTAAGGTATGTTTGTTTGTTTTTTGTTTNGTGAGGAAGGGCAAAACAAGGAGACTGAGAGTTAAGCTGGGTGCCCCTTGGCACTGCTCCAGCTGGCACAGGGATTCTTTGTGGGCATTTTTTTTATTTTTTTGTTTTTTTTTTTTTTTTTTTTTTTTTTTTTTTTGCTGTTATTGTTGCTTTCATGATACTAATAGTGTTTTCAAAGAAACCAGTCCAATTCTAGGAAGAAGTAGAGAATGTTATTCTATAAAAGGATGAAATTAATTCTTTCTGAAACAATGATCAATCACAATTTCTATACTGGTGAATGAACATATGAAATGTTGCTCTGAAAACCAAAATACAAACCAAAATATTTGATTTCTAGTGCTGAATAAGTATCTCGAAATACTTATTAGTCCAAGTGATTCTGAATTATTTAGATGAATCAAATTTTTTGGAAAGCTGTGCACAACACTCATACAATTAAAGGTTAATATTATGTTAATATTGTATTAAATATTCATTATTTTATAGTATTTGAATATATTTGCACATACATATAGAGGGTTTGTATGTAAGATGCAGAGTGTCCCCCTTTCCAGTGTTTCAACCATTTGGCTGCATTTGCATTGTGTTTAATATTACTTTTTTTTTTNATTTTGTTTAATATTTCTTTTTTTTTTTTTAAATCAAATCAACCATTAATATGTCTAGAGGCAATTTTAAAAAATCTCTTGACCAAGAAGGCTGATTTATGCTGAATTATTTGAGGCATTGTTCATTGTTA
>VWZN01013120.1:59101-70241 GCA_013396955.1 Regulus satrapa | reverse complement strand
ATTAAAAATTTTTCCTTTTTTTTTTTTTTTTTTTTTGTATGCCAGACTATTAAACTACCCTATGGCACACAGAGGGAAATAGAATTACTATAATAATTAATATTACTTAAATAAATGACAGAGAACAAGGGAAACATGGCTTTAATTTCTTCTTGCTCTCTGTTTTCTTGCCTTTCATTGGCCATGAAGCAAAGCGCATTTAAACTTTACAGGGGGAAAAGAAAACCACAACAATTCCCCTTTTAAATGGCTGCTGGATAAGGATTTACAATTTCTCATTCACCTTAGTGCTATTATTACACCTGGACAAGAACACCACAAAATAAAATACACTCTTAATCATCTACATTGCATAGCTATGGGAAAGAAGTAAAAAGAGAAAGAGAAAAGAATGAGCATTTATTCAGTAGATGTAGAACCTTATAATTAATACAGAGGTGTCTCTTCACCATTACTGAGCTGATCAATATCACAATCAACAGTCTCACTAGCGACTTCATGGGTATTTAAGGAAAACACATCTTTAACCCCCCACCAGCCTACCTTATATAAATCATGCTTTGCACTGAAGGGAAATAACAAAAGCTCACCTGATCAACTTTTCTAATGTTTACCTAAAGGAAATTAGCTTCCATCACTTAAAGTAAACAACATCAGAAACAAAATCTTCCAGTTTTTCTGAATAATGAAAAAGAAAATGAGTTTTCAACTTCAAGAGCTGTACTTTACTCACCATAATAACTATTTCCTCCAATTCTTATTCAAAAGCTCCCTCAAATTCTTAATTTTTACATCCACAAAACTACTCTGAGGAGATTTTTTCCAAATTATAATTTGACCCATCCTACAGACTGGCACGTGAACATCTAAGCAGTATCTGTGCATTAATACTCACTTGCTGATGAGCCACAGATGCCAAGGTAGCAGCAGTAGATACAAAAAGTAGTGACCCACTCCTATTTCTTTCTGAAGTCTGTCAGTTATTTCTTTAACAGTCATTATCATCACTCTGCTTATAGTCGTATTTGCAAAACTGTTCCAATATAATCCTGTATTGTGATCTTTTCATATCACAAGAGAACTTATGAACTGGTTTTGATGAGACTCTATTATACAAACAAAAAAGTTGGCCAATAAAATTGGTTATTTGCATTGATGCCATTTGAGGTTTGTCTTTTTTTCTTCTATATGTTCTCTGTATTCTTTGCAAATGTATTTGTAGCTCTGTAGCTTATTGCATTATTAACTAATTTTCCCAATAACTTTCCACAGCCTTTTCCTAGGCAGAAAGACAAAACAAATCCAAAGCTCCAAGTCCAGGAGGTACAAGGCTCGGTGCTGTCTTGGTTCTCCCTGAGGACCAAGGCTGAGATCAACTCTTTGAGATACATTCTCCTGGACAAAGTACAGACAGTGCTGAAGTGGGGGCTTCAAAGATGGGACTTGAACTGGGGAGAATTGCATCATCACTTGGCCTAACTGGTGCTTTTTATCAATTATGCTGATTGTCTAAAACCTATAAATGTTTAGTCACCCCTGGGAGAGGGGCTTTTTTGGACATCTTTCCATAACTGCCCCTGAAGGCCTTCATTAAAGATCCACTTTAATATTGCCTCCTCACTAAAATTAAAATTATGAGTTTCATTTCCAGGTTGGGAAAAAGGGTACGGCATGCTTTAATATTCACTGAAATCGTGACATATGCTTGGAAAAAGAATAGATACAACAAAGCTTTCCCTGTGGAAATCCAGCTTTCTGCCATGTGAAGCAAAACACCCTCCTCAGCTATTTTAGCACAAGGGATATGTTGAACAATTCTTATTCAATTGCAGAGACAGTGGCATTGTGTGCTGGTCAATTTACCACAGTGCTCCATTGCTGTCCTCCTTGACCCACAGATACGTAGAATCATAAAAAAAGAAACTACATTTGAAAGAAAAACGGCATTCCTTGAAAGGTCAAGAATGTATTACGGACTCCAAGCACAGATCATAAAGCAACACAACACCAGGGTTGTTCTTTCAACTATACTCTAAACCACTTATTTGTTTTCTTGTTATGAACAAAATATTGCAGACAGACAGATTTGAACAATTTTTGTGTTTTTTTGTACCTGACACATGAGTAATGTGGTTTAATCTGACACAAGTGTGACATAGCAAAAGGATATGCAGGTATCTTCCCTATATATCTATATGAACACTTGATTAATTTCATCATGAATTAATGATAAAACATGCAAGTCGTGTTAAGCCTCTGAAAAGTTCCTAGCTTTTTTTTTTTTTTTTAAGCATACATACCTACACATGAATACACACTTTACATTAATCTAGAATAGACTCATAAAACATACTTTGGTTAATAATTTTGCTAAAAAATAGGTTGATAGTTATGTCAAATCCAAATATTTTCAACTGAGAACAAACATTGGGAAGGGTCAGAATAAGTGATTTAATCTTGTTTCAAAAAAAAAAAAAAATTGAATTTTATAAAAAGTACTAAAGCAATATTCAGATAACAGCATTTTCTAGCTTATATTTCTTTCTGGTTCCATTTTCTGCCCCTCAATTTATGGAAGTCCTGTTACTAGGACACTCATGTGAATCCTAGTCTTGATCTTCTTTGGCCTTGGCAAAGAAGGTAATCTTCAGGTGTCCAAAGGTTGTCCCAGAAATTCAAGACAGCAGGCCTTCCTTTGAAGAAATCCCATTTTCTACAAAATTATTTAAAATATACTAGAGCATAAAACAGAAGAAACAAGTATGGAACCATATAATTAGATTGTGGATGACTACAATTAGTCCTAATACTGGATGGACTTTGTGAGAGTCATCTAACAATCTTTTCAGCTGAGTTTCTAAAAAAAGAAAATAATAGTTGCCATACCCCAACATGAAACCATATGTTAATCTCTAAGACAGAAATATCAAGTTGTCAAACTCAACAGTCAAAAACTTTGAGTACCTACAAGGAGGTGAGAAGAAAAAGCACAGGAAGTCAAAGAGTAGTGAAAAGAATATGAAAAGACACAAAAGGGTTCTTAAGATATACAGCGATGCACTTCATTCCCTCCAAGAAAGGAAAAATACATGAATGCATAATAAAATCAAGCATTAATATTGACTAGAACAAAGTGAGAAGACTGGGAGTTTCTGTTCTCCTTGATTTACAATTCAGGAATGCATACTGAGAGAAAGAATATCAGTTTCAAACTTATAATCAAGGGTGGGGGTTTTTGTTGGTTTGTTACTTTTTTTTTTTTTTTACTTTTTTTTTCTTTTTTTCCAGACAGAACATACTGCTGAAGGATATTATTAAAAAAGGAGAATTTTGCTCATTTAGCAATACAGTAAATTGAACAGCAAAACTCAATGACAGCAAATCATTCTAGAAGTCCTACAATTCAAACTGAGAATCTAAAACATTAGATGCCCAATTCTTCTATTTGTTCACTGATTTGCATTTCTAGTTGCAAATAGAAATACAAGGAAAGAAAGGACCACAAAAAACAAGTTTGGAAGCCACAGCCTAAAACAAATATTATTAAATGTCATAATAATTGCAGATCAATAAAGATTATAGTGGGAAAGTAACTGCCAAATATTTTTAATTTTCTGGTTCTTTTTGACACTTCTAAAGATTGATATATCCAGAGACAGATTATTAAACCATTATGAGGACTTAAAGAATGTCTCAAAACACTGACAAAGTAGGAAGTTTCTATAAGTTAAGCCACAGCAGGTACAGATGGCAAACAGGAAGGCATTATTTCCAGGACTAAATGAAGATGAAGGTTTGGAATGAGCACACTGGTCAAAATTCCACTGAGGGAACTTATGACTAGCACAGGATACATATAAAAGGCCTGTATAAAAGTGGTACCTCCAGAAGACTACTTGGAGACCTCCAGCAGCAAGAAAGCCAGAAGAAGAAGGGTCAGCAAGACATCACAGAGATCCATGTGGTGGTGACTATCTTTCTATTTAATGCCTCTCTCTCATTTACTGGTAAATAAAATCTGTGCTACTGACTTTGGCACATGGTCTCACTTCCACCTCAACTGAGGCAGAGGCATCTTTTAACAATCAGATCCTAACAATCCAGAAGATCAATATGTGAAGCTGTATGATTTTGCAATAAGTTTAGAGATTAATCTTCAAACCACCGGCCCATCTTGCTCTGTATTCTGTACCAGCTCTGCAATTGCACATCTACAGAAACAATCCATATACACAGATAACTGCAGCTTGGGATCATGGACACACAAGAGTAGCTCTTAATAGCTCTTGTAATAGCTTGTAAACAATGGGTGTTATAAAGGGTAACAAGAGTTAAGTAGACTCCATAAGGAATACCACTGAATATTAATCATGAGGCATGGGATGAGACAAATATTTAGGATGCTGTTCCACATCTGCTGACTCTGAATGTCAAGATCATAATGTATCCATTAAAGTATCCATAATCAGTGCAACTTAGAGAGAGATAGATGATAGATGATAGATAGATAGATAGATAGATAGATAGATAGATAGATAGATAGATAGATAGATAGATGATAGATAGATGATAGATAGATAGACAGATAGACAGACATGTAGATGTTAAAAGTAGCATTATTAATATGCTCTTACAGACTTAGTATATACAGGGATGTTACCATTTTGCTTGTGTGTTTCCCTGTGTGCTTCTTGGAACAGAATGACAAGCTTCATCATACTGAATATTTTGGGCTTTGCTTCTCCTGAAATAATGAAGAAAATCAGTGGTCATTCTTTTCAGCTACAAAATTTTCTGTCATCTCCTCTGTGACAACCAAGAAGGCACTCCCTGCAAGTATTCTCCCTCTGTACTGTACCAGACATCTTTTTGCTTCTAGCTGCTGCTGAATTAGAGCACAACACTGATGTACATTTTAAGGTGTCATTGTTTGGTAGCCAGAAGAATGCAGCATGGAAATGAATGGGTTATTAGAATACACAAAGGTTGCAGTTTTCAGGCTTTACTGCTGAAGCCTAACAAAGTACATCACTCTCCAGGCAGTTCATGCTTTCAAGTTATTCTTTGCAATTTTATCAAACAGAAAGTTACTTTCCCATTAAATGAATGCTGAGACTCTGGTGCACAAATCAGCTGACTTAAAGAAACTATTTTTTTTCTTCCTACTGTATATTCCATCCTGTTCATGCCCTGCTGGCATTTTTCAAGTGCTTTTATTCCACTGTTTTGTCAATTTTGCTTTTAACATTGCTGGTATAACACCTCCCCTTCTGCAAAGCCAAATTATTTTCCATATTGGCACCAGTCAGCCCTGGTTCAACAGAGACTACAGCCCTATGCTTTTGAACTGAAGAGTACAGATAGTCTGTTTATCCTGTGCTCAGACTCTTTGCTGACCTTTAGTCAGTGCTTGGAGGGCACAGTGGGATGAAGCAGGTGGAAAGGAGCTATCTCTGCATAGTCAACTGCCCAGGCAGCATACTCTGAAGCCTTCTCTCTGCTAGAAAGTCACCTCACTTAAACCAGATTGGTAGAGTCAGCACAGCATCACCAGCACTGTTTGCTATTCTCTCACATCTAGAATTCTGGCAGAAATCTGCTTCACTTCTTGCCTCTGTTGCACCTGAAGAACTGCATTGAACATGAAATTCTGTAAAGCAAATGACTCTCCAGGTATAGATGCAAACTGGATCAACTTTATATCTTAAATTATTCTTATAAAAGATGACATAAAATATTCTAGTATCTTGATACAGATGGTCCCCCATGTTCCCACAAGTGGGTGTTGCCAATGTGGGTATCTGTCAAGGTCTGAAATTATTTGTTCGTTCAAAGAGGCATTCATTCTTTGCTATAAGGTTTTATTTGCAAAGAAGTATTTATCTGAAGGCAGAGTTCTGAATTGCTAAAGTCCATGCTAAAAGTCTCTGGTATCCGGGTCCTGTGTAGGCAAAGGTTCTGACAGCATCTTCGGGCATAGAGTCCTGTAGGCAGAGATCCTGACAGCAGCTTCAGGCAGAGGGTCTCACTTGGACTAAGTCTGCGGGCCAACTCTGTTCTTTTGTCTTCCGTTGCATGTGATTTTCTTCTTCATCCTCCTTCTTAGGTCCAGCTTGCTCCTCTTCTCCCTCAAATCCACGCATGCCAACTCACCCCAATACAGGGGATTTTATTAATAAATTAAACAATGAACTAAAATCACAGTCCTAACCATACTTTCTATACCTATCAAAACTCAAGTTCAACATACAAAAAGCAGTGTTGATTCTTACACTTATTCACGCATATTTTCTATCTATTCATATGTTGGTCTATCTTATTTCTCCTAAAAGTGCAAACAATGTTCTTACTGTGGTTTTGTTACATCTTGGAGCCAGGCCACAGAACTAGGCACTGGGGCTGTAGAGATTCAAAGGCTTTTATTTTTCTAAGGTATTTAAAGCATTTCTAAAACTTTTAGGCTATATTCTACCTACCTACTCACTTACCTACTTAAAATCACAACTAGAACTCATATCTCCATTCTATGTCCATGCAGTCCAACACACCTCAATTTCTCTAAAGATTCCAATTTGACATCTGCATCATTTTATCTTTCTGTGGAACTCAGAGAAACTTCTGCCTCTTGCATTCCAACAGGTATCATTCATAAAGGCCAATCTCTCCTATTCTGGTATCTCTTGACAAATTCAACAAAGACACCCTGAAGGAACAATCAAAGTTGCACCCTCATTGCTTGTGAAAATGCACAATTGCTGCTGGTTTTTAATTCAACTGCCTCATTGACACTGTCCATTCATTACCAAATTGAAGTCATACTTGCTTTTGTCTTGAGAAATAGCTTTGAGATTAATTTATACTTTAGTAGGTGTCACCTGCAAATTGACCCCAAAAGAGGTTTTTCTCTGACCTTATGGAAAATCTTTAAAGCCATGCATTATGTTATGCATTATACTATTTATAAAACATCATTCCTACATCAGACTGAGAGATCTTGCAAATTACTTGAAGTTTTGTTCATTCAGCACTAGCTTCTAACTCAAAACCTGTCAGTACAGTACATTGCCTGATAGCTTTGTCTATATGTTATTTGCCAAAATGATTGTAATACTTTTTGATGCCAAACAAAGGAAACATTTTGAATATCATGTATTCAAGTGTCTCATAAAATGAAAGCCATCCTTTCAGTTACTGAAGAATACTAATAAATATTCATCTGTGCTATAACAAAATGCCATCTATGTTAGACTGGACATATTTTTGATAGCTCAGAATCAGCCTAGAGAACTAATGCTATTTATTTTTTGTCTTCCTGACAGAATGTCTTATTTGATTTTCCTGTTCAGCATACAGTACCCAAACCTTGTCTTTGCAATAAAAGTAAACCCTACTTATTCACCTTTTCTCTGGAATATTACATAGACATTCATACACAGAAAATCAAATATTTTTGTCTTCTCTCAGTCTGAGAATTTTTTCCCTTATGAATTAGAATTTTCATTGTATTTTCACTCAAAATACGTAGGGTAACAGTTTATTCACTATTCTACTATTCTATTTTTAATACGAAAAGAGGTCAAGCTTCTTGTTTATATCACTTTCTCCAGATATTTTAGCTACACAAACAGAAGCAGAATATTTATGTACATTTAATATGCTTCATTAGTTACATAAAATGTAGTAAAATATACTAATTTTTAATACAGTTTAGTACTTTAGAAAACTGATCCATACACTACTGGTTTTTCCTTCTTGATCTATTCTATTAGATGAATATTAGCACACTGACAGATTTCTGCAGAGGTGAAGGCAGGTAGCAACTCCTGCAGAGAAAGAAAAAAAAAAAAAAAAAAAAAGGAGGCTGCTACCAAGATTTTACTGTTATTTAGTGCTGAGTGCTTCTGCTGCCTGATTGCTATAGAGACTAAGAAGGAGCCATTATTAGTAACTGTGGGTAGGCAGAAACAGAAGGGAGAAAAGCATCCCCAGCTAAAATGATTTCTGTTTGAACAGGAGGAAGGATGAAAGGACTGGTGGTGGCAGGGCAAGACAGAAAAGAAAAGGAAAAAAAAATAAAAGGACGAAATACTGAGTGAGAAGAGTGAATTTGACAAAATAGTGCATCATGGAGATCCATATGGTAAACCCCGACACTCCCTCAGGCTTAATGGGATGGGGGAATATCTGTCTATTAGCATTTTCTAGTGCAGTACATGCCCTCTGACACACAAAGATGTCTCACAGACATACAGTCTCTGATCAATGTCATATCCTTATTTCCTCATGTTCCTAATACATGAGGAACCTACCAAGACACTGATCAGTTAATAGCTATTGGGTATTTTGCAAAAAACATAACAAGGATTCAAAATTCAGAACCAGCAAAAGTAAATTTGCAATAATTATGGACAACATTTTCTAAAAATCTGCACAACTACTGTTACTGCAAATAGTTTGGTATTTGAACTGTTTTTAATCATCGCTCTTTTACACCGCCTATTGTGCATTACAAACTGTATAGGGTCAATAGAACATAGTCATAACCTTTCATAATAAGATTCGTGATGGGATCTCCCAGATGATACCATATGACACCTAAAACAAAGCCTAAATTATACTTGTTATTAAGAAAATAAAAGGAAAGCAGAAACAAAACAAATTAAAAAATAAACAAACAAAAACAAACAAGCAAACACACAAAAAACCCCACAAAACTTCAAGTTGTGTTTCCTATGTTTCTTGGTTGCATACACAGTCACAAGCACTTTAGTGGTACACATTAAGCAAAAACAGTTGGGAAATAATAAATTAATATGTATGCTAGCAAAAGCTCAAATATACATAAAGTATGGTTGCTGTAGGTCATGAAGTCCACATGATTATAGATTTTCATACATTATTATGAAGGCAGAGGTATGACAATATTTTCTGTTTTTCTAGTTTTTTTGTCTGAGACCAAATGCATAGAATTTTGAGGATGACCTTTTTACATGTGTTTGTACTTTTTCAGACACCCCAAGAGAACTTCCATGCTGCAGAAAATCACTGGATTTTTTTGGCTGCCAAAAGCTCTGTCACTGACTACAACATGAGGCATTCAGGTAAGGAAGAGCTGGTTGTATCTCACTGCCTTCTGGTACAACCTGAAGTAACAAGCCAGTTGTTCTCCAAACTATAATTTAAGATTCCTGATGGTTAAAATTTAGAATATCTACAGGGCTTTATGACTTGGAGTTTTGTGCCTTATGTGTAGCATTTTCCTTGATGGCCAGTCTAAAGGTTTTGTTTTTATGTTTTCAATACAGTAGTGGTCAGGAGCACCCATCGGGTGATGAAACATGAAATCAGACACATGCTTTTCTTTACAGATAATGTTAACAAGGAAAAAAATACAGGGGATCTTTCCAGTCTGGTTTTGATGAAGAATAGGGAATGAGTTATTTTACCCATTTGCACTTCTCTTAACTAATAAAACCAAAGTGTAATAAGTTATCCAAAACATTATAGGAAATATTGAAGAATAAAGAACAGTTCCTGTAATAAGGAACAATTTAGTCTGCCCAGTTTTATAGTGTTTCCTTTTCTAAAATTGACTGATTTCAAATTACTTCTTTTTGTTCTACTCAGAAAACATGCTGCTTTATATGTTTACTTTAACAATATTAGAAAATGTCAAGATTTTAATGGTAATCAGTAAGTTTGAATGATTCCCATGCATAGATAGCAAGTTCTGTATTCATAGCAAATAAGGCCATGCTTCACTAGGTTAGAGAGTAAAAGTATGGTCAGATACAGTGTATGGCATTCTTGACTTTTACTCATAGATACCTGAGCTTTTCTCAAGAAACAGAGGCTGTCCATCACCTTTTATATCTAATGGTATTTGATTTGGGAAATGCACCACACATTCAATTTAAGTGTAGCTTAAATTGTAGTGGAATATGTGAATGTTAACGTCACTCTAGATCTTATTACTAGAAAATTCAATTTTGTTAAAGCTGCAATCTTTAATTTTTCCAATAAATATGCCATACATGTGACATATCCATCACGAGGCACTGTATTTAAACATTTCTATTCCTTTTATTTTTTCTTTTTAAGATCAAGAGAGAGCTATATTATCTCACTTACATGTCACAAACCAAAAAATCTTGCCCCAAAAGTTTTAAAAAACTTCCTATCTTAGCTCACACAAAGACTTTACAAAGGTGTCCACTGTGGAAGTGGTAAACATATTAATGTTATACTTCTATCAAAGCCAACATATGGAGGCAAAGTAAATTGAACCTAGAGAGAAAGCTCAATTTCTCAATATTTAGGAAATAATTTACCAGAACTATTCCTTTAGTAACACATCAGATCTATCATCACTTTTCTGTTTTCAAATAAAATTGATAAAGAGAATTGACACAAGGACTAAATCAGCATATCTGATTTCTTGGACTCTAAATGCAAAAACTAGAAACTTGAGCCTGTCTTAGCACAAAATATTATGTATTTATTGTGCTTGAGGAAGAGAAATAGACTGTTATCTCATTTATGGTATTTCCTTCACTAGAATTTCTTCTTCTAGGAAACAATAAAACAATCTTTGTATTAGAAATGAAGAAATTTTAAATTATATAGTACTAACAAACAAAAATTTTCAGATTGTTTGACATGAAATCTGCAAGTGTTGAAGAAACGAGTTCCCACATCAGCCTATAGAAGATGTAGTACAATGTCAGAATAAAGCATTGGAATTTTTTTGTGCAAAATCTGCTATAATACAAACGTTTCCTTTGTATGACAACAGGGAAAAATGAAAACATTTTTTTTTATTTCAACCAAAGTAAAGTTGACACCTTTATTATTTTTCACAATTATTCTTTTTAGTTATGTGATATTTTCATCCTAGATAATATACCTTATTTTAATATACATACAACTCAATTCATGAATAACTACTAATTGAGCTCCTAACAGAGAAGTAAAATATAATTAGGCTATATCCAGCAAAAAGTGACACAGATTTTACCAACTGATTATTGTAATTATAGATTATGTCCTACAAACTCAGAAATGGTTCTTGTTATTGGA
Organism: Regulus satrapa; assembly: GCA_013396955.1. Lineage (NCBI taxonomy): Eukaryota > Metazoa > Chordata > Aves > Passeriformes > Regulidae > Regulus > Regulus satrapa. The sequence goes on along the minus strand of VWZN01013120.1, from coordinate 59,162 downwards.
AGTCTATTCTTTCATATTCCCTAATTTTGAGAGATATCTAAGCTACTTGAATATTGCAACA
>VWZN01013120.1:47342-59067 GCA_013396955.1 Regulus satrapa | reverse complement strand
GTTTTATTACAAAATTATGTGTAAGCCAGTTTTTCTATCCCAATTATAATTAGGAATAACAACTACACACAGTAGCTAAAGATGAGTTCCAGTGGCACTGTTGTTCTTAATTTTCTACTAAATTATTATGCGAATTTTATAAATTTTAGCAGTCAGGGAAATTAAAAACTACCTCCATTGGCTAAAGCCAAGAACTGTTCAGATGTGCTAAATCAGGTTCTCCAAACAGCTGTGCCAATGCTCCTCTGTCCAAAACTGCTCATTGAGTCTCAGGTCTTTACTGAGCAGTCTGCCAGCTGCATGAAGTTATGCCAGATTGTATGCAACATAAACAAACATCTACTTGGGCTTATAGTCAGACCAGCAAAAATGATGCATTTGTGTCCCAGGGTCAGATTTAAGCCTAACCCTCCAAAAATGTATCATACTGTATTGACCAACTGTGCCATCTAGCTCTCTTTTAAGGTAATCCTATTATGTAATGAATTATTATGAGAGATTTCAGCACCAGTGAATTTGAATTAAATAATCTCTCTATGCTGTTGGATTGTAAAGAAAATATTTTTGTTGTACCTGGGCCAAGTCTTTAAACAGCACAGTATTTTTCTTTTTTTAAAATACAGATTAATTCAACATCACTGTATATTTTTTATTAGGTGAGTATTCAAACAAGATGCTAAATCCTAGACATTTTCAGTAAAGTCCTCCAAATAAATCAACTCATAAAAAATTAATAAAGCTGAAAGGCAGATATGTGCCAATTTTGAAGGTTAAGTAGAAATAGGCTTATCTAAATTTTATAATCTAGAAAGTTTTTCATTTAGATTTTTAACACTTAACAATCATTTAAATGCCAGGCTTCCACTAACAACCCATTGAGTGAGACACCAAAACAAAGATTTACCACAGAAGCTAGTTCAGCTGCTATCTGATATTATTGCCTGGAGAATTANAAAAAACAAACAAAAAAAACCCCAAAAAACCCCAAACAAACAATAACCAAAAAAAAACCAAACCAAAACAAAACAAAACAAAAAAAAACCAACCAAAAAACCAAAAAAACTCCCCAAACCCCCAAAAAACTAAAACCAAAACACAAACCAGCAACCAAATTAAGAAGAAAAACAAACCCACTCCAGCTTATTTAACAGGAAACACTTCAAAGGGCATTGAAACCAATTCAGCAAACCAACCAAAAGAGAAAGGAGAAAATTACAACATTAGCATGAAAATACAGCAACTGCAAGAAATATAATTATGGTAATTAAAGGAATGAAAGTGTTTGAGTTTCCTTCTCAGACAAGGACTCAGAGGTGAATCCTTCACACAGCCAGAAGTCTTGTACTTGATAAGCAGTAACTACTGAAGGCTCTAGATTAGGTGTTCTTTCCACAACTGCTTACTGATTGAAAAAGAGAAAGCAAAAAACCCCCAAAAATGTCAAAATGTAGTTTATTAAGTGAGGTAAAGAATTACTCCTTGTGGAATGGTGGGTCACTGGGACATGAATTCTGGGCAAGATTAACTTTTTAGCTAATGCAGGACAAGTGGTAAAACAAAGTATTCATGACAAATCAAATAATCCACTGAATGGCAGCTCTTACCTAAGAGGTGGGAACACCTGACTGGTGAGGAGGTTCAGGTCATCAGGTTCTCTCACTAAAACTGAGCACAATGGCAATGGGTTTGAGAGGTTTTCCTGAGGGCAGAAATACTGACACATGCTTGTGCCCACCTGTGAAGGTGTGTGTGAAAACACACATAAAAAACAGAATGTGGAATTATATAAACTCAAAATTACACATAAAGCACACTATTTCTCTCTGATTTCTTCTGTTTTATTTCTGTCTTTAAGGCTTTTAGATAGACAAGAGACCAATCAAGCATTAATCCTACTGTTTGAGAAGTGCTCTTTCCCAGACAGCAAATCTTGATGTGTAATCAGGCTAAAACTCCTGATGACAGGCTCTAACCACCAGTGACATCAGGAGAAATTGTGGCTCAGGGTTGCAGGACTTTAAACAATCTCTCATTAATAAATTGAAGGGAAAAAAAAAAAAAAAAAAAAAGGAACTCAAGTGAATGCATAGTTCTAGAAGGTGAGTGGGTTGAATGTGGAAAAATAAGCTAGAGTGAGCTTTTGGCCACTCACCAACCCTGTCTAGTTGATGTACTGTGGTCTCACTGCAAGTGTGCTAATTAGGAGCTACCAGCACACCATGGTGCTCTTGCCATGCACTTTTTCACCTGCCTTAAATAAGCTGAGAAAAGCTTCAGTGGTTTCATGTCACTCAGGGGTTTCCCTTACACTATGGGTATCTCAGAGAGCTAGAATATTTCAGCTGCCCTTGAAACAGCACAAACCTTGAGCATACCCAGTATCTAATGTGGGGGGGAAACAAGCCCAGTTTCTAAAATAAAATATAATATTCCAAGAGGAGGAGCCAGAAGATTAAGAAGTGAATAAAGCCTCAAGGTATTATTGGGAATGCAAATTAGAAATGCAAGTTAAATGCTATTCATCTTTTACACTGACTGAATTTTTACCTCAAATAACCCCAAGGAAGAGGGTGGAACTCTCCAAAGTTACCAGATTATGTCCAAATCAAAGGCTTGGCTAAATTTTGATCTCATAGAGGAATTGAAGGGATATCCCCTTTGTAGTTTGGCAATATGCATGCTAAATTAAATTTAGACTATGATAATATTAAGTAAGGTAAATTCAGGCTACATAGCAATAGAGGGACATGATATGAATGGAGCTGTATGTTTTAAGTAATATTTCAAATTTTTCTTTCTGTGGGCCTTGGGCACATTGTCCTTTTACTTCTGTTGAGAAATGGAAAAGGAGAGAAGGCTTTGTCTATGAACATTCTACACCAGCCCAAGCTGATTGCAATCCAACTAGAATTTCCTCCATAGAGAAAAATGGTTAATTCCTTATATTGATGTGTGAAATTAGAATAATTCATGCTTAAAGGGACTTTGCAGGGGAGGACCATCACTCCACTCTTCCCTGGCAAGTTGCAACCCTAATGAGAAATTAGTATGTGTGTTAAGAGAGGAATATATGTCAAATACTACCAAAAGCATAGCACAAATATGTAAGTGACAAATAATCCAGAGGTTCTGAGAAGGAAATATATAATGAACAGATGATAATTCCCCTTCCATTTATTCCAATAAATTCAATGTATTTTAATAAATGAAAAAAAAATAGGATTCTTCTTAATAATTTCACATAATAACTTCTGTAAAACTTTTTTCTTCCCAAATTTGAAGTTAAGATATAATTAGGAATATTTTGACTTTTTGGGAAGCAAGAAACATTGTTTTCTATTTCAGGATATTACAATTTCAAAAATCAGGACTTTGTTTAGCATGCATTTTTTCCTATGTCAAAAACAGTTAAAAACTGCATGAATATAGGTATATTTCTGTCTAATATTGTTTCACCCAATATGGAAAGGGAATAAATATCTTGCTCCTACAGCAACTGCTGATAAAAATACATGTGATCATAAAATGCTATGCTTTATTCAAAGGAAAAAAAAAAAAAAACAACATACCAAAACAATTCTAAAACATGTTTTAGAATCAGATTAATAAAAATAATTTGAATATACATACAAGTATAACGAATAGACTTTTTCTCCTGGGATCATTACTTTATTTCTTAGAAGAAAAAAAGAAAAAAAAAGGCAACTTAAGGAACTTAAAAGTGTGATCTAATGACAAAAATATGACAGAAGTTGTCAAGGCCCATTTGTGAAAATTTAGTTTTAGACAGTTTGCTATGGTCTTGACAAAAAGTGTAAAGACAACAGCCTTTATTACATTGCACTTGATCCAATAACTCATTAATCTCTTACACAGAAGAGACGGAAAATCTGTTATAGATTGTGGTTATCTAAACACAGACTCCAGAGAAAGAATATTCAGAGGGAACAATAACTTTTTCACAGGATAATGTGTTCAATTCACCATATAGATGAGCATTTCGAACAATGCTAATTGTCTAATCAATACCAGATTGCTCTACAACAAGAACAAATTGGACCAGGGTGATGTGGAATTCCAGCTTTCTGAAATGTACTGTTCTCCTAGTTGGCACAACCCCGATGCTCTCCCCTCCTGAGCGCTCTGTAAGCATGCATGCCGCCAGTGATTTTTGTTTTCCACCTGGAAAATACTAGGGTTGAAAGCCAGATATTTCCATAAAAATAATTCTTGACAGAAATTTAATAGAACTTCAATAGAAAGTTTTATTAATAGAAATCTACTAGAATTTAATAGAACTTCACCTTGCTATGTTTCACAAACTCTGAAGAGCTGAGAAGTGATAAAAGTAAGATGACCTGGTCATACCCCCTGCAAAAAAGCACATATATACACAGTCACATGAAAAGAAACATTATCTCTTTGAGAATTGTGATTTAATCATAAAACATTTGATGCGGTCAAATTAGGCAAAAAAATAAAAAAATCCCCATGTAGCAAAAAAGCTAAATACAAATGGGAGACAGATTGTGTTTGAATAATACAAGTGATAGGAGAAGAAGAGAAAATATTAACATTCTCTCATTTCCTTTAAATAATGCAGAGAGGAAATAAATGCACATTTTTAAAGACTATTAAATGGGTCAGACATTGCAGGAAATAAATGAAATTGAACAACAGAACTGAATTTTTTTGTCAGTTCTATGCATAAAGATAATAATTTATAAAGTATGTGTTCCTGGTATTGATTTATAAATCAGTGACAAAGAATAAAATTTATTTTATTACATACACTTTGCTGCTTTACCTTAAGTCTTTCAAACTTTTCTCATCCTATAGCTAGAATGCAAATAACTCAGGTGAGAATTAATAAAATTAGAAAATAAACAAAATGGCAACCATAATGGCTGGACTGCCTGAAAAACATTTACTTTTCCCTCCGCTTTGAAATTTACACTGGCCTGAAGCCCAGAAATGGCAATATACAATCCTGCAACTGTGACAAGTCAAAGACACATATCTTTTGACCCATTAGGTTAGAACTGGAAGATGGAAAAGGAAGACCAAGATCTTTCCCATAGAAAAGATCATCTGTTCAAATTAGTAACTTTTAATAGTACTATAACACTCAGTATGAAAACAGGATCTTATAGTTTTAAAGAGGTTTTTTTGATACCACTATAACCTATTTCTTGGTGGTTTCTTGGTACATCCTGATTGAGAATAAGTCTACAAACAGAGGGATTAAAAAAATACACCCCATAACAGCTAAAAATATTCCTAGGGCCTAGACCTGCAATTTTGAAATTTAGTGGCATAAACCTACTCACTGCCAGATCAGAATCTGCAGTACTTCTACACTAATGGGAGAGGGGTTTAGTTATTTAATTGCTCTCACAAATGTGTGCTGATAATGTAAGGGAAAAGTGTAGGAGCCGGGGGAGTGGGCGGGACAAACTCAGGCAGGATCTCTGAAGTCAGATCTTGAAGCCTGTTGTTTAATGCATAGGGTGTGGGTGAAAGAGCCTAGTTAGGAGCTGCCAGATGCAACTCAAAGCCGGCCAAAGAGAGCAACAGAGCAAGACAGCAAAAGAGCAAGAGCAGGTTAGAGAGGGCAAGAGAGCAAGATCTCCTTATACAATGCTTTAAATCTCCTTCTATGTTGAATATCCTACTTCTTCATTAACCAATCTAGTACAAGATACAAATTTGCTACATTTACATACAGGCTATAGGAATCACTACAGTACCTTGTTTTACTACCTTCTAATCTCTAAACCTTATTTTGGACCCTTCCTGTTGAGCCAGGGGGAAGGGTCTATTCTGGCTCTGGTACGGCATTCCTAACAAAGGAAGACCTTTGACTTGCCAGACGCTGTTCTCCAACCATTCAGTCAAACATTGTTTTCATTGCAATCTCACCTATAGTTTCTACATTCTTAGTATCTTTTACTAAGCTATCGTATTTATAATACATCCCTATTTCTTCCTTCCCTACAGGAAACATTTTGTTGGCTCCTATTGTAATGGCACACACAGCTCAGCACTCTGAGGTTTAGCTCTTTGCTGAGTGCCTACACTGACAAACACAAAGCTAAATTCCAAGTGGGACTCTGAGGAAAAGCACGAATTATAAGTGCGCACATAAAGGAACAAAAGCAGGGCTTAGGAACACTGAATGTTAAGTGATCCATGGAGTGGATCAGTGTTTGCATCTACCCTCATACTTTGTCTCTTTGACCATCCACTGCAATGAACATAAGCATTATCTTGTTCCCACTTCTATATCAGAAGAAGTAGCTAATAGTCAGGAGAAAGAACATTGGTTTTGATTGAAATGCAAATAAAATACTTTTAAAGTGCTGCCTCCTGCTCCTTTTGCAATACCAAAGTCTCAGAACAGAGTAACAAAAATGGTGCCTGAATTATCAGAATCTCCTTTTTTTTTTTTTCTTTTTTTTCAGAAAAATCCTAGGGCCTAATGTGTTACTCATTGAATGGGCAGAGTTCCCAATACAGATTTGTTTTCAAAAATCCTTTTTCAAGGACTCTTGCAATAACTTCAGTGAAAAAAATCCAACTGTCTTAGATAAGTCCCTCCAACAAAAATTAAAACAAAAAAATCTCATAAAAACAAACCACTAAGGAGGGTTATTTCATCAAAAATAGGAGCAACAGAAATTTATCATTTATGAATAGTTATTTTATCCATTATGAAATCACAGAACTGTCCATAAATATTTCAAATATTTTCATAATTAAATAGCAGTTAATGATGCCCCAAAATATTAAGGGAAAAAAAAAATAGTCACGTTCTTTAAAAATTCTTTAACATTCAAACGTAAGTTACCTTCCTTGAGTTCATAAAAAACTCAAAAGTTTTGGGATTTAATCTTGTAAAAAATAGATCAACTGTTTTCACCCAAATAATATGCTGCATTTTCAGCTCTCTTCAGAAGAGCAAGATTAGGAACATAAAAGGGGTAAATAAATATTTGTTCTCTCCCATGTGCATACCAGATACACACAGACACAGAGAGTTTAGTAGTTAATGATCAACATGAACATGACAGACAAGCAAAACATTTAAGAATTTAAAAGAATATTAGAATATTATTTTAATTTACAGATCAAACATTTACATTTACAGATCAAAACATGAGTTGAGTTGTGAATGTGTACATAGCAAATGCTATTAAGTGGGTTTTTTGGGAGGAAGACCAGTTAATGCTACTTATTTGACTGCTGAAAGATAGTTAAAGAAAACTGGTTGTTGTCATGTGGTCATGGCAAATGGAGATGGCAAATGGTTATCAAATTCTTAATTTTTATATTCTCTTTCCATGTCTTTAAGCAGTAGCTCCAGTGTTCTCTCCCTCTGTTTCACTTTCCTTCCTAGAAAATGGGCTGCAATAGTGTCTAGACAAGATAAAACTTTCTGCAAAGCTGAATTCATTATTTATAAGGTACTTTGAGATGTTCAGAACAGCATACAGCAAATAAAAAGGAAGTGGAAAGTATCCAAAAATACAAGTCCTTTGAAAGCCTACAGCCTTTTAAGGGGTTGCAAAGGACTCTTAATACATGACATTTCATTGCTGAAGGTACAGTTCATTTTTTGACCTAGAAATGTTTGTGATCTAGATGTAGTCATGTTTCCTGATTCCTTGGCATCTGTTTAACTCCAGTTTTACTAAACAAGCAAGGCTCAGAGTTCCAGACCAGAATCTTAAAAAGAAAGCATTCATCATACAGTATTTGTATTCCCAATGTCAGTTCTTTATCCCTGCAAAAGAAAATCATGTCACAACTTTTCACCCACATTTTCTCTCTGTAAAAACATCTATTTAAAATTCCTAACATTTTCTCATTTTTTTTTTTTATATAGCATTATTTGCTTACTTTGATTTAGTGATGTTTCTGAATTTCTAAATGGCTTTTTTATCATTGTGTAAGGAAGACAAAACTGAGATAATAAGCAATCCACAAAAATCAAAGGACTTCCACAGTCCATTAAAAAATAAAAACAAAACAAAAAACACCACCAAAAAACACACCAACAACCTGCAATAAGATGCTGTAAGAAGAAACTGGGAGAACAGAGATGAATGAGCCAAACAACCAAGATGGAAAGATTTTAATTTCTTTCTCATGAAATGGTATGATTCTACCATTAAAACATATAAAGTTACATGAATATTTCTTGTAAGTTATTTTTGAAAAGGTAACCTAGACAAACTTGACTTTTCTTATTTAAATATTTTCAATTTCTTCCTCTTTCTCCAATATTACCTTCAAACAATAATTAGTACACATACATGAACAAAAAAGAAAAACCATACAAAAGATTTTCATAACGGTACAGTTCCAGTCTTACTTCTAAACTAATTTATACTGCCACTAACTTGCTAGAAAAGGAGACATAATTTCTTGATATATGCAGTTAATTTCTATTTCCTCTCTACAGTTCCTAAAACACTGCAATGCTGTATCTTTAAAAGTAAGTAATTTAAATTCATTTGCATAATGTAAAAACTGCAAACAAAACAGAAAGTCGTGATTTTTCTGGTTTTGAGATGGCAACAATTTGCAGCAATCAGTTGCCAATACCTTGATTGTGTCCTATCCTTTTGCAAGTTTAAAAAAATAAAAACAAAACCAAAAAACAAAACAAAAAAAAAAATTAATGAAGTTTGAGAAAGGAAACAACAGGTGATTTTGAACCAATCAGTTGTCCTGAATTTGGCATATTTTTCCTTATCTACACATAAAATTAACTTGAAAGTTATTGAGACATTACGGAAAAATTATTTATTACAGCAATCACCTATCAGCATTTTCATTTTTTACAGCTCTACAAAATTTCCTTCTTTTCTCTATTTTGCAGCTCAAAATTTAAAGGGAAATCTTTTACTTGAGAGATGGCTAGTGTCTGAGTGTTGAGTGCAACACAGGAAGAGGCAATATTTTGCCTTCACTCTTTGGTCCTGCAACAAGGGAGCCCAAGTTTTTGTTTCCTTCCAGCATTATACTACTTTATTGTTTGGGTAAAAAAGAGAGGCTGAAAGCATGGAGGTAAATTGTTACAAGAAGGTGAAAGCCTTTGAAGGAAACAGGATTTTCTCCCTTTACCTGGAGCCAGCTGATCATGCTGAAGTGGGATAAACTTCTGGAGAGCCCCAGAAGCTTTCAAAGCAGGGAGAGACGGTGGCAGGGACAGAGATTAGCGGTCTACAGGGAGGAGCTGAGACTTCACCCATGACAAAGACATCAGAGCTAAGGGAAGAAAAATGCTTTCTCTAAAAGATGTGAAGAGGGATTCCTTAGCTCTGAGATGCTGAAAATTACTGCTGTTCTGAGAGTAAAATACGTCAGTTCTATAGGGACACAGAGGGCAGGCACAGATGAAAATGCAATGGCTTCCAAACAGATTTGCCTAGCTCCAATTTTTTCTGTGTAAAACTTTGCCACATCACACTATTTTCTAGTAAAAGCATTACAGATTCAAATCCCTCAAAATATTTTGGGGATTCTCACCATAAGGAGGAAGGGTAGGCTCTGGTTACTGAGTCATGACTCCAAAAGGAAATGTAAAATATTCCAGGACCATTGTCCATGCCCTCAGCTCCAGCAATGCCACCTCCAGTGGGTTTTGCCATTTGAAAGTCTGAAAACAAAACTCAGACAGAAACGCTTTAAAAGAAAAAAGACATTGAAAGATGTGAGAGCTGAAAACAGTGCATTCCTTTAAAAAATATAAAATGTACGTCTAAACTTTTGGTGTTTCCATGTCTGTTGAAACAGAAAAAGGGCAAAAACCCTTGGAAAATTGAAAAGATGTAAAGGTAGTTGGTTTTTGTTTTGTTTATTTTTAAAAAACTTGCTGCCTTAAGTTCAGCTCACATCTTATTTCCCTTCTTTTCATTTACCTTTTTTTACTGCATTTAAAAAAGCTGTGTACAGCCACTCACTTCAAGAGGCTGTAATAGTAATGCATTAAAAAAAAAAAAAAAAAAAGTTTTGCAAACCATCAAATATCTCATCAAAAAACCTCCAAAAAAATCTCATTCTAGCAGAATTTTCTATGTATGAATATAATAACAATAAGGATATCAGCCCAAACCTATAATTGAAAAAGTTCTCAATGCATTTGCAGTCTTTAGCAGGTGGCTTAGAAATATGAAACTAAAGCAAGACCCATTTCTGTAAATGTCTGTACCAGCATCTGATTTTGCATGCTCCAGAACAGTTAATTTTTAGTGAGTTACATATTTTCCTTTGGTTTTTTTCAGTGTAAATTATCTTTGGAGAAATGCAACTGTAACACAGTGTGTCCAAACATGTATATACATTTGTACCCTCTGAAAAATAATAGCAACCAATGGGCCAGACAATTTTCTGTGTACAGAAATATTTAATATGACATTAACTTGCAAATGTCTAAATTTTCGACTTTTCCCATCAACCCTGTGACAGAATTTTAGCTAATAATTTCCATGTATCCAAAAGTAACATCTACTCCTGTAGAATTTTAAGTAAGACTTGACTGTTGCATTTTTTCCCTATTTGTTTAAAATCAACCACAATTTCCTCCATGTTTCAACTGCTGTATTTATCTCACTACAGTAATCATTGTTGCATTACTGATTACCACATAGACCTACTTTTTGACATTAGTTTGAAACATCAGCCATAACTACATTTAAAACTAGCAGAAAAATCATCAAATCATATTGTCTTGGCCTCTAATGGCAGTCTTCACTCAGTGTTCTTGATGATACTGCCCTAAAAATTTCTGTAACTCCCTTACTCAATGGAGACCCTTAGAAATCTCTGCATTTCCACGAAGTTCTTTCAATATCTTTTTACACTGACCCGAAGTTATTGAAATGCCATTTCACTGTATCAGAGCTTCTGTTTTGCAGTGACTGCAGTCACCTGAAATTGCTAATTAATACAAATAATTTTAATGAATTTAAAGCAGAAGACAAACATGGGATTAGGGACCACATTACTCAAGGGCTATGCATAGCAGATCCTGTAATTTTTTTTTTATCCAGTTGTCTTGCCATGGTGAATACAAAACAGAAGTATGGAGAATAGAAAATGAAAAATTATCTCATGGAATTCAGGATGCATCAGTTTAATGTTCTGATACAGGACACTATGGCAATGACTAAAATTTCCCTTGTCATTTTCTACCACATCACTCTCACCTGTGGCAGAGCATGCTTTTGCTGAAGGATGCTGGAAACTAAATGGCGTTTAAGAATATTACCTGTATCAGATCATACTCTCAAGAGAAAAAGTGGCACTAAGTGATAAGCAAGATGCTTTACAGCCATCTGTTTACTACTAGTGTAATCATGAAGCTCTTTTGTGGATAACAGAGCCTGCATGATTTTCTGAAAGAAGTCTCTCTGCAAACTGACTCTATTGCCTAGTCACCCCTTCCCCAATGCAGATATTTATTACCAGCAGATCCCCAGAAATGGCAACCAGAAGTCACCCAATCTCTTCCACAGTTCATTTTCCTCTCCTCATAAAATGGAAAGAACTGTGGAGCATGATATACTTCACAGTAAACAAAATTACATTTTAAAGGTCTTTAGACAGTTACTTAAATAATGGGGTTTTTTTTGGTTGGTTGGTTTTTTTGGGTTTTTTTTTTTTTTTTTTTTTTTTTCCTAGCTTTTTTTCCTAAGGAAACAAGATTTTTTTAATA
>VWZN01013120.1:5187-31879 GCA_013396955.1 Regulus satrapa | reverse complement strand
CAAAACAAACCAAAACCAAACAAACAAACAAAAAAAGAACAGCAATAATAAAAACCACACAAAAAAACCCAACAACCAAACAAAAACAAAAAACCAAAAACAAAACAAAACAAAATGAAAACCAACTATTTTTTTAAAAAAAGAATGGTGAAGCCAGTATGGAAGATTGGATCATCATTATAAATTAAACAATGTAAAGATCAAGTCCATTTTTTATTCACATAATACCCTACATGCATTTTTCAAGGAAATAATATGAAGACAAATGAAAACAAGAAAATTCATATGTGCTAAGGTTTTTCCAGCCATAAAGAGATGGCAATCAACTTGAGATTTTACTGTATGTAAATGAGTATTCAGTCAGAATTTCTGTAATACAGAGGACATTCAAACACTAAATAACTTATATTTTAGCAAAGTCAAATGATAAGATGGAAACAGGGAGGCAAGATTCAAGTAAGTAAAAGAAAATTGTTTTGAAAAATGTACTTAAGGATGGATGACTTTAGAGTGTTTGCAGAAACCTGTATCATTGGCTAACAATTAAAAATCCATTAGGTCTTGCAAGGCCTAGATATCATTCTGTAAATAAGAAGCAGCATGTGAAAAATTCAAGTGAATGCAAGGGCTTAATAGAATAATCATGGCTTGAATAAGTGCCCCACAACACAACAATATATGAATATGTATGTGTCAAGGACTAAATATGTTCACTGTACTTACACTAGCAGCTCCATTAACTTGGCTTATTCTGAAATCAACCAATCTACTCAGAGCAGTAAAACAAACAACACGCTAATAACTTTGATGGCCATTCCATCACCTCTATTTCTACTGGTAATGTGTTACATAAGCATAACCCATAAAATGCATGAGACCACATCAATAATTTCAACTGAAGGAATCTTTTTTTCTCATAGTAGATTTTTGCTATTCCCTCTCACATTAATTTAAATTCAACTCAGTGGTGGAAAGCTTAAGTCAATGTTAGTTTAATGTCTACTTGAGATAATGAAATATTTTTATAAAACTGTCTCCCTTTAAGATTCAGACTTCTGTCATTTATTTCAATGGATCCAGAATTATACTCCATGGATTACATAGAAATTCATCATTTGCACGTTTTTGGCAACTCTTGCTAATTTATTGATGATAATTTATTATTTATTCTAATATTCAAAGAAACTATAAAGAAAAAGCAAGCATAACTCCAGAAATAGCGAGGAATAGGCTTGTAACAAAACCAAGCATCAAAACACATTTTTGCCTGACATCAGAAATCATCAATACCTTATAATCATCAGTGGCACAACACAACTCTCTATAAGCAACCAAGGAGCAAATTAATTGACCCATTAAAATAATAGAACATGCAATCATTACATCCACCGGTGCTGTCAAAAACTCATCTGAAATACTTTAGAATGGCCTCAAATTACATGAATAATTGCGGAAATCCCTGCTTGTCTTGGAGCACAGAAAGGAAACATTCATACTGCTGATACTGCTGGGTTTAAGGAAGAGGAAGCAGTGGAAGGAAAGCAGTTTTAAGGAAAAGAGGCTCTTTTAATCCACCTGCATTATATGTTCACTTTTGCCATCCAGCCGCATCTGTGGTGGACACCAAGAACCTTGGAACAGCTGGCTTAACCCAGACGTAGGATATTAAGTGTAAGCTATAAAGAAGCTCAGCAGTGAATCTGTGTTCAATGCAGATTTATCTGCCAGATGCTGCTATTGTATTTGGCCCATCCAGCTGTGCTGACTCCTCAGCCTGTCATCATCTCCTCCTTCTTCACAAAATTAAGGAAATTTTTTTTTACTTTATACCCTGATAATAACACATATTTGAGTAGTTAGGAACATTTTGTTTTGACATTCTTCCTATTTCTTTATGATCAAATCCTTGACAAATACGTAAGTGTATATGTTTATGTATGTAACACTATTATCTCAGTGTGTATTTTAAAGTTTTCCTTACAGGACAGGTGAAAAAAGTGACTATGCACTATTCAAGTCTTTTGGTCCTTCCACCAACTCAATGGGAGTGGTTTTCAAATCTCAGTGCAGTTCAAATAAGACAATCCTTCTGGGGATTCCCCTCTGGGAAAACAGGACCTTCCAATTTGAATAATGCAGATTTGCTATTCTGATCTCAACCCACCTGCCAAAAATATTAAAGGGCAAATAAAACATTCAGGTAACATGGAGAGTGAGAGAGATACATTGTAAGAGAAAGTTATTAGTGTCTTGTAATACCACAGCAAATGTCTTATTACATGAACAGTTGAACATGCAATATTTCACACTAGAAAAAGACATACAGCTAGATAAAAATAAGCATGAATGGAATTTTGAAAATATAAATTGTGTTGTTACAATTTATACAGGTGCTACCATACTAAAATGTTTTTTCAGAAGCAATCACATATTTATTTTCATCTATTTTCACATTTTTTCAGCTCTTTTAATTTATTGCCTCTTGCATAAATGCCCTTTTCATTCCTCTATACATTACTTTGAACTCTATTTTTTCATTAGGCAAGGCTCAGCTTATACAAGTTTTTCTATATCCAAGAAGCATCTGGACATTTCAGAGTGCCTGAAAATGTAATTGACCCTAATCATTACATGACAATAATCACTTTAATGAGACCAAGTCTTGTCAAACTACTGGCATACTGTCAACTTTTTAGTTCCCAAACAAGGAATTCTGAATCAGGACTTTGGTTGTAGAGGTTTTTTGATCACCATGTTTTAACAAGGAGGTGATCAGTTAGATCTCCACTGTCTGCACTGACAGCTCATGTGGAAGGCAATGCCAGCCACTGCTCTGAGCTCAGCTGACACTAATTCCTGCAGAAGGCAAGAATCCTAATCTTTCAGCCCTAACAGGAGACAGGCAGATAGTTTGCAGTCAAAGAGGAAGGCTACAGAACATACAGCACTGATGCTTTTGCAGTTGATGCATTGCACCGTTCTCATGCCAGTGATCAGCTCTGCCACATATTTTCTTTCCAGCCTCAGCGAAGTCATCTGCTCTCCTTGTGAATCAGTGCCACGCTGGCACAGCAGGGAGGACAGCACGCTCCCCTGCCTGTCATTTTTTCCTGACTTTTAAAATTAGCTCCAGCCTTTCACAAAGGAGCACACAGAGGTGGCTTTGTCAAAAAAGCAGAACCCCACTGGTGCTGAGACCTTCCCCACTGCAGCGAGGCCGTGGCTTTGCCAGCGACACCCACCCACACATGCTCTCCAAGTGATGCAGCCATATACGTGTCAGCAATAAAGCAAACCCTGAGCCTGAGAATAAAAAAAAAATGTCCTCAATAAAAATAAACCAGAGAAAAAAAAAATTCATTTAATCTATTAATTTATGTTGTAATTTGAAAGACTTTGTGGCCAGTCTCAGTATTACTGCTACTTAGAAGCAAACTCATGATTAAACAATGGTTAACATTTAATTTAAAACCTCGCTGTTTTGAGATATTTGAGTTATGATTTGAAGCTTCTAATTCAGACGCAAACCGGGAAATTAAATATTTTAGCAATTAATAAAGTCTTTTCCAAACTTGAGGTAGAATATTTTATCCAATAATGTATTCTCAGTATTTGAAGTGTGGGACAGAGAAACCAAAACACCACCTGTGGTTCTATTTTATTCCTAATACATCCTTCATTTTTTTTAAATACTGCATCAAAAGAAGCCTGTTAAGGTGATCATGTTCATTGTCAATTCAGAAAAAATAATATAGTATTATCTCCTAATGATGTGATTCACATTTATAATAAATCTAAACCCTACTTTCTATTTAATTATTTCTCATGAAATCCTAATAATAATGTCTGGAAGATAACTATAGAAGGGAAATAATATCTGAGCTCTACACTCTATTTTTATCCTCAGTATGCTGTTTTAATTAAAAGTAGCATTGTTTATACTTGAAGGAACATTAGGAAGAACTTGAGTGTTTCATATTTCATATATGAAAGGGGAAAAAAAAATATCAACACTGTCTGAAGCCTTGGAACATTCATCCATGTTATGTGATGTTACAGCCATTACAGATGATTTCTATCCTTTAGATAGGAAAATACTTGAATGTTAAAACATATGCCCTCATGTACTCCATGTAGCAAAAAGTTTGATTTATGCATAAGATAAAGAACCTACAGTGGCCTCATAGCTTTTAGTTTTTAACATGTAGAAAGTTATTTTAATAAAAACAAAACAAAAAAAAACCCAACAAAACAACCAAACAAACAAACAAACAAAAAAAAAAACCCAAAACCCAGAAACTCAGGTAAACTTTAAAAGACTGCTTTTAGTAAATGAATGCGTTTAATTCACAATTAACAACTGAGAATTTTATTCACCCTTACCTTTTAAAAGGTAACCTCTCCTGACAGGTTTGATTAGCAGAACAGCCTAACACCAAGTCACCATAGCACCTCTTCAGTAATCAATTAAACCCTTGGGACAGACTGGGGAATGTGTCAATGGCCATGCCTCAGCCTCACTAGAGGATGACAAGGGTGTTGATTTGGTAGGAAGGTAGCTAGACTATCCTTACCTCTGCTTCAAGGGAATATCTTTTCTTCCACAGTTAGAAAGCTATAAAATATTCTTTCCACCTTCTCAAGAGTTTTTTGAGGTTCTCACCTCAAAAAGAGGTGACCTTTTTGAGGTCTGAGTCTTTACACTCTTCCTCTTAGTGTGACAGCAGATGATACTGTGCTTCTAACACAGAAAAACTCTGTTACACATTTCAAGTTTCCTGGCACATCAGAGTCTGATCATACAAGATCCTGAGTGTAGCTGGTCCAACACTGTGTTACATTGGAAGCTATTTGAAAAGCGTGAGAAAAGAAATTTTGTGAAGTTTAGTTTCAATGTTATAAACAGTGACAGCATGTACATAACAGATAACTCCAGTGCACCCTTTCAATTTTTTTCGTTCATTCTTTTCATCAGGAGGGTAGTAAATATTCTGATTAAGGAAAATATCAGTCTAAAGTCTCCTGAGCCCGAGTATTAAAGACACAGCCTTTCCTGTTTCTGTTTATGCTGCTTCTAGGATTATTTAGAGTAGCCACAGTGGGTTCAGCTGTGAGGGGAATGAAAATTCTTTTCTGATATGGCCATTACATCTGCACCTGAGTCTGCTTTAAAACTGACAATCTTCTCACAAACATTCAGTTCTACGCTTTAGGCTGGCTCTGTATCATTTCTTGTAACTGAACACAGGATGAAAGTAAAGGAAAAAAAGTTGAAAAAGCACACTTGACCCAGGTGCTTGCTTTCCACGCTGCCTTTGTGCAACATAA
This sequence comes from Regulus satrapa, assembly GCA_013396955.1. Classification (NCBI taxonomy): domain Eukaryota; kingdom Metazoa; phylum Chordata; class Aves; order Passeriformes; family Regulidae; genus Regulus; species Regulus satrapa. The sequence continues at coordinate 26,551 of VWZN01013120.1, read as the reverse complement.
ATCAACAATTTTGTATGTCGGTGGCATTTGGCTGCTGTAGCTGAGCAATTACCTTCAGATATTGCTGTCTCCACCTCAGCTGTACTCTGGGGTAAGGGCATGAATTCAACCTGAAATATCTCCATAACCCATCCAGATCTGCTGTTAAACCAGTCAGTAAGGGGGCAGTTAAGACAGTTTCCATTCTGTAACACTGGACACATTCTGGGACTCAGAACTTCACTGGTACAAAAGCCAGGTCAAGTTATTCTAACAGTTTCCTGGCCATCTCAGAATCCTTTGTTTCTTGCCTCTGACTGTGGAGCAGAAGCCAATTGTAACTTTTAAGCTGCATATGTTAATAAAATTCTTAAAGAAGAGCCTTAATAGTGGATTGTTACCATCTTGAACCTAATAGTAGAACCCAAAGTGGTGTTTTTTTGTTTTTTTTTTTTTTTTTCTATAAGACTCAATGGAAATAGTGCAATAATCTGGCAATTAAGAATAAAATATAAATTTAAAAATATATATTCTATAAACATCAAAATGTTAATTATGTTTTAATCCACTACCCTTCCATTTCACCACTGATTTTATGATGCTAAAGGAGGGAAATAGGGAAATCACAGTCTTACAATGCAGAAAGGAAGGATGAAATTTCAAAATAAATAAAAATTGCATCTCATAAGATTTTTTGATACTATTTAGGTAAGTTCCAGTTTCAGGGTTTATATTTGAACTACTTTTTTTCCACAGAAATTGTTTTCAGCTAAAACAATAAAGTGAGGGGAAAACAGTAGATATCTAGGTTTAGGTAATTTTAGCATTTTAGTTAACAGACTAAAGCTGAATGGTGTCACTGTGGGCCACTGATGCTGGTGGGGAGTGCCACAGCCTTCCAGAAAAGCGTCTTCTCGTCCTGAAAAGGACTGGTGCTCTCGATGGCACTGGCACCTTTCCCAAGAGTGATTTCAGCTCCGGGGAGCAGCTGATCCAATGAAGGTCCAGGCGACCCGAAATGAGGAACAGGAGACTCCGTGTGGGGTTTTGCAGGGAGCTTTATTCTCCAGCTGCAAAGAGCCCAGGGAGAGAGAAATTCTGGGCAAGGTTTCAGGGAGCAGGGTTTATATGGGGAAGGGGGGGGTGGAGCAAGAGGGGAAGGCCAATGGGATACAAAGTCATTATATATTGTTGCAAAAAAAAAGAACACCGGAAAGAAACTGTCTTCTCACCCTGACCACAGAGACACTTGTCTAAGAGAAACTCCATGGGAGGGTTGTGGCTTTTCCTCACCGGGACTATCAGCCTCCACAGAACGGAGAAGCAAAAAACTAAAACACTTTTTCTGGCTGTCAAGTTAGGAATACCTTGTATTCACTCGGTTGCTTTACTTTTTTGGGGGTAGTGTTTTTGTTGGTTTTTGTTGGTTTATGTGTTTGGGTTTGTTGTTGTTTTTGTTGTTGTTTACTGATCGGAGGAAAATAAATATCTTCAGTAATTCTAACATTTACTCTTTGTGCCCTGAGACAGTGACCATCTGATAAAATACACTTGAAAGACCTCAGCATTTGCAATGATGTGGCTACACTTCAGCAGCTTCTCTCACAGTACTGATGTTATACACAGAAAAGAGGATCTACACACAATACAGTGACTTGCCTACTCCTATAGAGCTTCAGCTTTCCTTTTGCTGTCCCAAATTGTCTGTTGAATAGCAATGAGGCTGATAAGGAACACTGCAAAATGACAGCTTCTAGAAGTTTAGAGTTCCTTTTAAGAGCAGCAGCACTTCAAGACAAGATTTCTTTTCATCTGACAAAGAAATTTGTTTTCAAATATGTCTTGCTTAGGTATCTGGGGAATCCAGTGGACAACATGACAGACTGCTTCAATTTCTGAGTTCTTACCCAGGAAACCCCACAGGAAAGGGCTACTCCCTTTCTAGTGGTGAAAGAAAAGAGGCTGCACTGTTGGACTGCCAATATTCTCAGAACACAGGCATCAGGAGTGAGGAGGAGGCCCTTCACATCTCATTTACAAACTGAGTCTCAAAATGTTTCAGTATCATATCTTGCACATTCTCTTTCAGTACTGAGTGAATTAAAAAGATACCACTTACTCTAAAAAGGGTTAGATAATAGAAAGAGAAGGATTGGTTTATCTTCTAAAGGATTCACATGTGATAAAAGGAACATTCAAAATTCACCAGGGAGTGGGAGCCTTATAACACAAAATTCTCCACTCAACACAAGCAAGAGTGCAGATCACAAACCTCTGGTATTTTGAAGTTAATGGGAAGGCAGAGAGGGTAAGAATTTTTTATGTTTGTGTCTACAGAATATAAATAGAGAAAATTCAATCTCTCTCTTTCTATTTATCTAGCTGATTACAGGGTCCTCAGAAACAGTTTGAAAGCTACATAATCATGAATGGATTTTATCCTTGAGGTCTTCAATCAGCATAGGAAGTATTCCCCTTTCACCAAATCATAAACAGAATAGTTTTTCAAATCAGGAATTAACCTATATTTGCGAGGCCTTATTCACTAAGACTTTTTTCATCCTTGTCTAGTTTACAGAATATTAATCTCTACTGGTGTAGTAAAGTAGCACAAAATACTCCTAATACATCATCCACCTATGATCACTTTTACAAAAGCAGTGGGCTGCTTTTAGGGCAGTATATTATGCAGAGACATTTTAAGTTTATTAAATGCTCTCTGAATCATGGTACAAACTAGGCAGAGCACAGAAAGAGGATGAAACATGCTAGAGGATTTTGGATACTGCTCAAAGGGCAGGTATTTCAGAGTATGAGGGACTGGGAAGCAGAGAAACAGACAAATAAGTAAGAAACATATTTCCTAGACTTACTCTGAGACCAAGATTTCATCATTAGAATGTGAAAGAGAACAGCTTTTCATGCTTGAAATTGTGATGCTTTTTAGGAACTTTTGTTGTTTCTTAATAGTTTTCAATAACTAAGTTTGTTAATGTCCAGTCTGGTAATCTGAGATTGCTTCTCCTGCAATTTTCACATTGGTTTTCCCTATCAAAATGAAATGATAGTTTTTTAATGGCTTCTAGCTCCTTGCACTATCTGGCAAAAATAATGACACATTAATTATATCTTTGTGTTAATGGCCTTAGAAGTCGTTCCCACCTCAATAAATCAGAACCTTCCAAATCTGAACAGTTTATTCCACTTGCAATCAATGTTAATTTCCTTTTGCTTCACCATCTTCATTTACTTTTCTACTGAAAGTCCAATTATTTCTGATTACAATTTCAACATATTAAAATTAATGTGATATACTATCTGTATTGTAATTAATTGTAATTTAAGTTTTCTTACACTATGGTGTTCGAATTTATTTTGAAGCTAATCTCACAGGATAAACACTAATGCTAATATGCCAAATTTTACATTCTGATTTTCACATAATTCCTCTGCAATTTAGCCATGATCTCTACCTGGGATGTTAACACCATGACATTAATGTTTTATCACATGACATGTAACAAAACAAAATTAGAAATGCAAAGCTATGGTTGCTTTGGCAATTATAGAAGCATTTCTGGCAGAGCTTGTGGGCTCTTGTAAAATTAACATAATCACATGATTTCCATTAAATGAATTGTATCTCTGATTTTTTCAGATTCCTTTCAAAACTCTGAGGCTGTTCAAATGTTTCATCATTTGTCTCTCTTTCTTTACAGTCCTGCTCTAATAACAATTCTTTCATGATGTCTTTTCCTTTTGTTTTAACTTCACTCTGAAGTAATGAGTAAGGAATTCCTAGTATTTTCTCTTAAAACAGATTATATAATGAGGACAAACTTTTGAAGATTGTTTAACATGTGAACCTATTAAAACTCCTGTGGAAAGGAACTTGTATATTCTTTTTTTTCAAATCTATTAGGATTTTCCTCTGCTTTATATGCATTTACCATGATTCTGCATTCATTTTAATCTTTTATAGTAAATTATCTAATTGTAGATTTCCATTCTTGCAACTGATTGCTTTATTTATGCCTTATTTCCTCTTTTGCAAATTGTCTTTGTTACCTGTGTTTCTTTTATGGGAGGAATCCATTTTTGGCCTTGCCTGTCAAGTACTGCAATCTTCCTCCTCTAATTAACAAATTAGACATTAGTATATGCATTAGGATAAGTAGCTGAAAAAATGATGAGTGATTTGAAGCACTCCTATAGTTAAATGATTAAGAGCTTTATACAATACCGCCAATCATTGGAGGTTTCTTTGACTAAATCTGAAAATTTCTTTAAATCATTTGAGGGACCACTGGAGACATATTGACACTCCATTAGGCAGAGTAGAGTTCCTGTATGTGTTCTATAGCACTTCATTAGATCAATCACTTTAGCTAATTCACCTGCACGTTAATATGGCCATGAAAGTGGAAGGCAGAGGTTGTATTTGTTACTTTCTGAATGCAAAATGAGCTAGAAAATGTTATGTTTAGATTATTCTTGCCCTAGCTCTGACAGTGTTGAAGGAAGGCCCGTTACACTTTAATTCTTTCCTCTACACTTTTATGAAACAGATTCCCTAAGGAATCCTACTTCTAATGAGATGAATATTTCCACTCTGATTTCAGTAGCTCCAAAATTTCTAAGGTTTACATTTCTGGATAAAATCCACCAATCACTTAAGCAAAAGTAATTTCAAGCACAAGTTGATGTTTGCATAATATATCAACTCACCATCCAGAAACAGATGTTGGAGATATCAAATGAGGTTGCTACAAAACACTTCTAAGAGTTGGTCTACAGCATAGGCTGGCTGAGAACTAAATATTCAGTGTGTCTCCAGTGAGAAGAGTCAGAGAAGGAAGAACTAAATAAAAGTCAAAGGAAGCTTGTTAAAGCAAATTTAAAATCCAAAGATCAGTAAGTAAATATTAGATTAGGGTCTTTCTGGGTTTTTTCCCCTGTTTGAAATTTTCCAGAGCTGCAAAACTTTTTTCCCTCCATAACTGATACTGTGGCTACTCAAGTTGGTATGGGTTCAAGGGATGAAGGACATATTGGAAGAAAAAGTCACTGAGATCTATTAAATACATAGAAGCAAATATGTCTTTGACTGTCTAGTTCATGCATATTTTTTCAGATTAAAAAAAAAAAAAAAAAAACCAAACATTTTCTTATTAGCAGTACCATACACATCTAACAAGTACCAGATTTAAAGCAAAACAAGAAGAACAATATTATAGATATATGGTTGTTTACTTGGTGGTCTTAGAATGGGTCATAGGAATAACCAAGTCATTCAGACAAATTTTATGTAAGTTGCACTTTCCACTGAGGCACTTGAGGGCTAAGGCTTAGAATAATGGCTCTCTAAATGATAGTTTGCTGTTCATAATCATCTTCAATCATTCCTCTCTCCTTTTCCCTTGCTTCAAGTCTGGAGTATAAAAGCATTTATCTTTATGAAAAATGCATAACAAAGCTAGTATACAAACTCTCTAAGTTATACTTGTGCTCCTGTGGACATTAAACCCAGTATTGCTCTGCCCTCAAGGAATAAAAATCATCAGTCAGGAAGTTATTCTCCTCTTTATTTATATATTTTCTATCACTTCTAAAAGAAAGGAAATCCGTATGTCACTTTATTAGAATTCAGAGGTTTTGTGGTTATTTCTTATTTAAAAATACCAATTTAATGCTTGAAAAATACTGTGCTTGTTTGTTCGGGTTTTGGGCTTTTCCTCACAGAGTTCAGTCTCACAGTGGATATACAGCTAGTGAGGACAAGTCACACTCAATAATTCTTTGGGGGAACTTAAAGTATAATGCAAAATAGAACATAAAAAACTCCCAAAGGTGACAAAACAGAAAAAATCAAAATAAAACCACCTACAAAAACAACCTGAATTGTGAGCCTGTGATTCCAATTGTAGGCAAAGACTGCTGTGCACAGTCCTCAGGATATCTAGTAGCCTAGATTTCAGCAGTATTCAGTTTATTCAGGTATTCAGTTTAGAAAGAAAAAAAAAATCAAGATAATTTGCTGGTTATTTGAGTAGAGTCTTAGTAAAGGCTGGCATTGTTAGCTTGATGGTTAAAATGATGCAGCCGAGGCAAATATATCAAAATCTGGCTTTAGCAAAATCAACTGTTTCTGGCAAAACCTCCATTACAGTCTGAAGTTAATGGCCATGTAAAAATGGGATTTATCAAAAGGAAATCCTACATTGTTATGAACAGAAGTTAGGTTAGCAATTGTTACTTAATACAAGTATTAGTATTTTCCAAACAAAAAAACACTTGCTTTCCTTTCTTCTAAGTATACTTACAGAGTGAATTTACAATACCTGGCTTTAACACCTGCCTGTGAGCAAAATCTATAGTGCCAGAATATATTTAAAAACTAATGCAAAATAGGAGTTTTAGAGACCTGCGTTCAGCTCTGGAGCATCTAACACAGGGCTGTGGACCTGCTGGAGTGAGTCCAGAGGAGAATCACAAAGAAAATCAGGGTTTGAAGCATCTCTCCCATGGACACAAGCTGGAGTTGTGTTCAGCCTGGAAAAGGCACCAGGGCAATCTTCCAGGACCTAAAGGGGGCCCACTGCTGAAAGACAAATAATTTCCAGCTTAGCCTCCCCTTTGCAAAACTTTCAGCAGACATGTGGGAAACATACAAACAGAACTGGAACTGTTCCTCTCTTCCTCCTCTGAGATCATTCACAGAGCAACAGTATGGAGAAATCCCTGCACACAACCTGCAATGGACTGCAACAGTGTCTTTTCTCTGCCAGATCAGTTGTAGTGTGGCCTCATGGAGAAACCTATTACAAATTATTTTAATTATTCCATAGTCTGGTCTGACTGGATGTCCAGACCATTCAAGTGACAATAGGAGCAACCATTCTTAACCTGATTTTAACATACTGCTGGAACTGTATATCCTTCATTGGAATACTTAAATGCTATCCTATGGATCCATCATTCTTGAGGGAAGTAACAAAAGCAAGAAAATTTTATTCTTTTTACAGAGCATTCCCAACATCTCACAGGCAGCATTAAATCCATTAAAGATTAGCCACACTACGGATTAAGCCTGACAAGATATAAATCACTTAAATAATAAATGCTGAAGTAGCATGCTATGCCAAAGCCTATTTCATCAAACATGACAATGAAAACCCCTTACTATTTTTGTTTTGATATTCCTGATATTGTAAGGGGACAATAAGCTGCATCTTCTAGAGTTGGAAGCCTCAGGGGCAAAGCATTACAGATAAAACATGTTTATCAGGTGTAAGTAACCTGCTTTCCAGGAACCCAGACCCACTGCCACAGTGGCCTGGAAAAGCCTTGCTGGATTTCATCATGAGTAAGTTTGCCTGTGAGTTTTATGGGCATTTTAAATTAGCTTCTTCTTGATACAGACTTGTTGTGGTTTTGGTTCACCAATTTTGATTTCCTGGCCAACACACCAAGTAGTGTTGTTGGTTGAGTGCTGACCAAATGCCTATGTACCTTCTAGAATTGCTTACTCATTTTCTTGCTGTGAGATAGGACTGGGAGAAGAGCAAAGCAGGCTCAAAAACTTTAGGAGATATGCAAAAACACTTTAATGACAGGCCTAAAAGAATTATGATAATCAGAATAAAACTTTCAGAACACTTCTCCTCCCCCCAATAACCTTCTTTCCTTCCCACCGACAATGCAGAGAAACAAAACCTAAAGATTTCAGTAAGTTTACCACCACTAGAATAGTCTTGTCTTCAGTTTACTTAAGGAGAGGAGCCTCTCTTGACAAGCCATGGAGACTTCCCCACTAGAATCAGTTCTCAGTTCTCTTGTGGTTTCAATTTCCAAGAATATCAGCAGCCTGGGAAATCTGTGATTGTGAAGTCCTTCCCATCTTTTCTGCAGCCTTCTCACAGTTGTGTTTATGGGCCATGTTAATTCATGGGGTTAGTTCACTTTAAGGATGAACTGTTCAAAAGCAGAGGTTCACCTTCAGCTACCTTGATGATCACCTTTATCTCTGGGAAGAGAAGTCTTATTCTCCTTCCCTCAGGGTAAAGAGCTTCATCACTGCTATCCATCTCTGTTTTAGCTTTTCATTCAGAGTTACTTCAAGTATCTGCTGTTCAGCATGGATGCCCTTGCCCAAGTCAACAAATGAAAGTTCGTTCCTCCCAGTGCTTCTTCATGATTTAGAAGGGTATATAGTGTCCATCACCACGGCTTACAAGAGAATTTCAGCCCAAAACCGAGGCATTCTCCTCCATCCCTCTCATTGGGGACTTAACTTCTTCTTCACTGACCTTGACATTTTCATGTTGTTTCTCCACATGTCCCACACTCCTGTCTCACTACATCCTTCCTTTCATTCTGAAGAGGAATCTGTGCTCTGAAAGGGTCGCTATCTCACCTGGGAAGTGGCTGAAGCAGGGATTTAAGGCTGCGCTGGGGCTGGGTCAGGACAGCAGGGGCCCAGGCCCGAACAGCAGCGGTCACTCTGGGGCTGTGCCGGAATGTCCAGGGGCCTGGGCTGCACAGGTGTTTTCTGGCCCCCTGCCACTTCAAACGCAGCCACGGGGGCTGATGTCCTGTGCTCCCCTGCCCAGCAGCCGGGGCACCCGGCCTTGCCCCTGCCAGACCATGGTGGAGCAGGCCCACCCCGGCCTGGGGCTGCTCCTGGCTCAGGCCGGCAACGGGGCAGGGTTCATTGTCAGCTGGATGGATGGTACAGCCACAGCCTGGCAGCGGGGCAGGGTTCATTGTCAGCTGGGTGTTACAGCCACAGCCCGGCAGCGGGGCAGGGTTCATTGTGAACTGGATGGTACAGCCACAGCCCGGCAGCGGGGCAGGGTTCATTGTCAGCTGGATGGATGGTACAGCCACAGCCTGGCAGCGGGGCAGGGTTCATTGTCAGCTGGGTGTTACAGCCACAGCCCGGCAGCGGGGCAGGGTTCATTGTGAACTGGATGGTACAGCCACAGCCCGGCAGCGGGGCAGGGTTCATTGTCAGCTGGATGGATGGTACAGCCACAGCCTGGCAGCGGGGCAGGGTTCATTGTCAGCTGGGTGTTACAGCCACAGCCCGGCAGCGGGGCAGGGTTCATTGTGAACTGGATGGTACAGCCACAGCCCGGCAGCGGGGCAGGGTTCATTGTCAGCTGGATGGATGGTACAGCCACAGCCTGGCAGCGGGGCAGGGTTCATTGTCAGCTGGGTGTTACAGCCACAGCCCGGCAGCGGGGCAGGGTTCATTGTGAACTGGATGGTACAGCCACAGCCCGGCAGCGGGGCAGGGTTCATTGTCAGCTGGATGGATGGTACAGCCACAGCCTGGCAGCGGGGCAGGGTTCATTGTCAGCTGGGTGTTACAGTCACAGCCCTGCATTTCCTTGACCAGGGCCCGAAGCAGCCTCCATTCCCCCTCCCGGCCATCGCACCGCACCGTGGAGAGAGAGGCGATGTCTGTAAAGTCTGGAAGCAAGAGAACAATACCTGGGGCTTTTAATCTTAAATGTGAGTCTCACAGAGGCATGCCCATCTCTGTAATCGGCTAGTCAGCATGTCCATCCTCTGAGCTAGCCGGCAGATGGATTCTGCGAGGTACAGAGGGAGATTTGAGCAGCCCCTCTCAGAAAAATGAGGGGCTGGTGGGCTGGTTTACACCAAACCAGCTGTATTTAATTTTTATTTTTCCATAACTGTTAACTTATTATGTTACTTAAGGTATTTTTATGCCTTTTTTTTTACTTACTGCAGGATTATTGTGCCTCCATTTCCACAGAGATTGACTGTGAGAAGTGGTAATTGAGAATTTCCTTAATTGTTCCGCATGTTTCTCTTGGGAAGGGGAAGTCCTCACAGTTTAATATTATTTTTTTCTTATTCTCAACACTTAGTCCCTATTATTTCATTAATGTTTACGTCTGCTGCTTATTTGCACAAAAAGTGCTTGATCTATATATTGTATGTTTTAAAAATATCAGTTGACTTATTGTATTTTTCCATCAGAAATATTCTCATAATTATATTTTTTCGCAACTCTTTTTCCCCCTTCACATATTTAATTAGATGATCAAGTTTAAAACAGATTTGGTAATTCAGCAATTTTGTAAAAACCAGCTGATTTCATCTCCTCATTTTTTATTAACGAGCCTCCTCCCCACTAATTTTTTTTTTCTTTAATCTGAATAGTGATAACTCACGAGGAGTTAAAACAGGGATTTCAACAGCTCTGATAGAGGGTGGAGGGAGTTGGAAGACACAAAACTGGGAGGAGTGGCTGATACCCCAGAGGGCTGTGCAACCCTTCAGAAGGACCTTGACAGGCTGAAGTCACAGGCAAAGAGGAGCTGTTTGAAACTCAAAAAAGGGAAATGCAGGGTGGTCCTGCACCTGGAGAGGAATAAGCCCAGACACCAGCACAGGCTGAGGGCTGAGCCACTGGAAAGCAGCTCTGTACTGAACACCAATCTGTCCATGAGCCAGCAGAGTCCAAAAAGACTAAAGCTATCCTGGCTGCATTAGGAAGAACATTGTCAGCAGGTCAAGGGATGATGATCCAGCCACTTTACTCAGCCCACATCTGGGGTGCTGTGTCCATTTCTGGGTTTGTCAGTCAAAGAGAGACACAGAGCTCATGGAGCAGATTCAGTGGAGGGCAAGGAAGTTGATGAAGGTGCTGGAACATCTCTCATATGAGGAAAGGCTGAAGAAGCTGGGCCTGTTCAGCCTGCAGAGACAACTGAGAGGGAACCTCACCAATCTCTGACAGTATCTGAACGGTGACTGTCAAGAGGATGCAGCCAATCTCTGCTTAGTGGTGCCAAGCAATAGGGCAAGAGAAAAATGCCCAGAAATATGACAATGAACACGAGAAAGGACCTTCCTGTGCACTGATGAAGTGCTGGAACAGGTTGCTCATGCCACTGTGCCAGATCCGACCCAGCTAGCTCCTGGCACCGCACCGTGGAATGGGCTGCCCCCAGAAATCGATATCCAGGGTGCAGCTTTCTTGGGCAGAGGAGCTCTACAGCACAAGATGTCAGTTCAGCGAGGGCAGAGGCAAGAACGAGGGAGAGGTTTTCAGTGTGGTTTCCAAGGCTTTATTCCATTAAAGGGATCAGGGACCAAAGACAAAGGAACAGGATGTACAGGAGTTTTTACATGGGGTATGTCCCAGGGGAGGGCACAATTCCTTGACCAACTGGGGAGACTTAGGAGAGAAAGAAAAGGCAGAGGGTCTACAGAGGCACAAAACCATGAGGGAAGCAGGGAGAGGAGAAAGGGTTACATGGGACAATGGGGTGTCGAGGAACAGGGAATTGAAGTTTCTAGACTAAGAGGCTGGTGTAAGAGAGGATTGACAACCGAATGGGAAGAGGGACAGGGAACATTCAGCTATAAGGGGTAAGTTTACAACAAGATGGACAAATCAATGAGAAGGTACAACTTAACCATACACAGGGGGGTTAGGAACAAACCATTAGGAGAACCATAATACTTAAATCATAAAAGATAAAAACACAGAAAAGCACACTGCAACAGTTGCCCAGAGGGTGTGCAGTCTCCTTCACTGGAGATTTTCCAGAACTACCTGGAAACGATCTTGTGCCCTGTGGTCTGGGATGGCCATCTGAGCAAGGAGGTTGGATCAGATGACCAACTGCAGTCCCTTCCAACCTGACCCATTCTGTGATTCTCTGACATGAATATAGTTCTGGTTTTATATTTCAAATGTTCATTTTCTGTTAGGTTACCTTAAATCCCTCTGCCTCTTTTCTCTCTCACTTTATTCTGGTCTTCTCTACTTACCATATTTGCTGCTTTTGGTATTTATAGAATACATACTCCAAGGCAAAGACCCCTACACCAGTAATTAATACTAACACTACCAACAGTCATTAATTGGATTCAGCAAAAAGAATCTCTAATGTAGAAATTGTAAGTCAATTTTTTTCTTCTCCCTTTCCTTCATTTTCATTAATCTCATCTGCACAAAGATTTTAAAACACTTTTTTTCTTGATGTTCAAGAAAGAAGTTTTAATTGAAAACTATCCTCTTTACCTGTGTATGGATTACAGGACTATAGAAAGGAATCCATAGAGGGTGGCAGAAAAGGGGATCAATGAAACTTCACTGACTGCACCTCCCAGTAACACTTCCTGAAATTCAGTTACTCAGTCCATAATATTCTTTTCTCATTTTTCAGTCTGTACTGAAACAAGACTCAAAGCCTTGTATAGGTCTCTTCTGGGCATAAGACTAGTTGTGTCTTGTGCAATACAACAAAGGTACAGGACAGCTTTATATTTATCAGTAAATATCTAGGAAAGTTCTGTATGTTGTGTACATATTAGTAATAATTTCGAGTTCTCACTTAATAGAGGTAGAAATATTCCGCAGTGACACTGTTTAGATTGTTTTAATTGCTTTTCCTAAAACAGTTCCTCTGCCAGATGACAGAAACAAAATTGTAAGCAGTATGGTCACTGTTACGTTATTAGCAAACATTTGCCAGGACAATGTAAGTAGACTTTTTCCAAAAGTAAAGACTGTGAAGCCAAATTTTTGTGGTGCATGCTGCCAGGCATGCATACTGATGAGGGATTACACTCCCTTGGGCTCTGGAGTCCCACCCAGCTGCTGCAGATCAACACGGGGGACAACAAGATGGACCTTGCTTGGCAAACTAAGGACCTACTGATGCAAAGACAACTCAGAGGCAAAAGGCAGGACCACAGGCATGCAGGAGTTTTATACCAGGGAAGTCTCAGGGGAGGGGAAGTCTGCAACGTTGGGCACTGCTCTTCTTACAGAGATGGAGGTACTTTATTCCCTCTGCTTTTTATTATAGGACTTTTCAGTATGATTCCGATCACAGAAGGCTCTGAGTCTATCAGGCACAAGAAAACCGATCCCCCCAGCACAGCTACTGGGAGGATTGAATCTCTCTCGGATATGAATTTTCAGCAGATGGTGCTTTTCCAGCAGCAAGTTGTGTTATCAAGTAGGCCAACGCCTGTCTTAGACAATGTCTTATGTGCTTTGCTCACCTGGGCTGAGAAGAACGGCTGGCCAATTGAAACGGACATTGTTTCCTGCCCACGAGCTTTCAAAAGGCTCAGTGACTCCTTATAAGAAAGAGTCCTTCAAGTAGACCTTGCTTCTTTCCTGTTAATGAAAATTTGGTTGACTCTCAACGCAACCTTGAAAGATGGGACCCTTTTACAAGCCGTTGAGCTACCACCCGCTGAGTTGAGCCTGGCGCTGCCATGACTGCCTCCCTCCCTCTCCCGGAATTCATCATGGAAGCAGCAAAGCAAGTCGTAGCTGAGGCACATGCCATTGTACATATATATTCAGCAGAGGCTAATCAGGCCAAATTAACAGCGTGGGAGATGGCTAGCAGGCCGAGGCCCATGGAAGAAGCAGCAGCCCAGTTGCAGGAGGGAATGGCTGCATCGGAATCTGCGCTGCAGCTGCAAGCAGCACCGGCAGCGTCAGAGCCGGCAACTCCACAAGTGACCATGCCCGTGGTCATTTCAGCCAGCCGCCACACAGTCCCCCGTGGACGGGCCTGCCCCTGCAGCTGTTTTGGAGTCACGCATGGTGCGCCAACCCACTCTGCCCACCCTGGAGACAGAGGTTGCGCCCCCCCCTCCCTTCCTTCGCCTCCTCCTCCACCTTCAGCTGTTTCAGAAGCTCCGGTTACAGCGCTGCAACCCACTGTCTGACCGGCCCAGCCTGGCCAGCTGGCTGCTGTTTCAGCGCCTGCAGACACAGCTCCTCTCGCTGGCCCAGAGCAAGTGCCGCCATCTCCACCCCCTGCAGAGGACACTGGCACCGGGGAGAGAACCTCGGGACATCTTCCCCTCTGGCCCAACCGAACATACAGATTGGGATTCGCAGAAACCTGGGGAACGTGGAGGCATGATCCTCACTGGGGAGGGGATTGGGAAAAACCTTCAAGGGCCTGAGAACGGGTTTGGTTTAGCCCTTGAGGAGACACGGAGGGAGGGTGAAGGTGTGCAACTGTGGGAGGAAACAGCTTTTCCCAAATTCAGAACTGTCCCAGATGTTGGAAAGGCTGACAAGGACAGGACTATAGCCTTAGACACAGCTGTGTCTGTTTCATTTGACACCAAGCATATAGTCCAGGTGCTCTTTCAGTCTGTTCCCACTGGGCAGAGGTGCCATTCATTCATGGATTTTGACCTGAAGGCATCTCAGAGAGATATCAGCTTGTTCATCACCAATCCATATCAATACCTTACAGGTATCATGGATCAATGGAATGATAAATGGCCTGATCTTTTGCGAATTCTGGTTTGGATCCTTTTTGCCACATAAAAAAATAAAATAAAAAAAAACCCCAAAAAACCCAAAAAAAAACCAAAACAAAAAAAAGGCAATCAGTCCATTCAGGCCAAGAAGTCATCGGTTGGTTGGTGGTGGGGTTTTTTTGTAATTAGGTTTTTCTGCAANAAAAAAAAAAAAAAGGTAATCAGTCCATTCAGGCCAAGAAATCATCGGTTGGTTGTTGGTGGGGTTTTTTTGTAATTAGGTTTTTCTGCAACTAGTAGTTACTCTATCATAGGGTTAACTGAAATGTCATCTCCCTAATCCTAAGGTGTTCTCAGACCTCTTTCTTTCTTTCTTTGTACAGTTTACTCCTTTCCACAACAGGGGCCCCATGGTAAGAATTTACAAACATCTTCATTTTTAATATCGAAAGAAGGGTGAGATGTTGCCTACAACATGAGCCAAAGACTTGGCTCTGGGACTGTTTTGAGAACTCTGAGAGAATTGTTCATAACATAGTGATGTTTACAGAGCTTAGCCTTCTGCCTTATCAATATACCTTGGATGTTTTGGACAGACAGACATTGCTGACAGCACTGCTTGCACTGCTTTGCCTGCTTGCTGCCTGCATGCTTGCTGCTTTCTCTGCTCTTCATATAGATCTTAATAAATCATATTTAGCGTTCTGAAGTCATGGAGTCTATGTAGCTCTATTGCCCCAATCAAGGCCAGAATTCTGCCATAACTGTGGACATGGGGACGGGTGGAACAAACCCTTAGGGAAATCCTAAAAACACAGAAAAACACACTGCAACACCCACATGCACCTGAAGGTGCATATGGAACTCACTTGCAAGTAAGTCAGAGAATCATGAAGTACAGAGATTAAAATAATAAGAAATTAAAATAGGGAATAGTTAGGATTAACAAATATATTACTTATTCCTTAGAAAACCAGATAAAATACTTTCTCCAGGACTGCCAAAAATTAACAAGTACATAAGGAAAACACACATTTAAAGATATTAAAGAATGTTCAAAGACATAACAAATATATTTCTGACAGGGCTGTAGTATGCTTACTAAGCTTTCATATTTCCTGAATGCGAGTCCATGGTACATTAAAGTACCCTTGAGCATTTACACTTCCACAGCAAAGAGAGTGTTTTCCAGTAAAATGAGTATTTAGTTGTATTTGCATTTGCAAGATAACAAGATCTTCCCACTATCTACATATTTTCTTTTTTGATGATCGATATCCTGTCATATGCAGATTTAAAGTTTTCCTTTTTAAATATCAATATATACATTTTAAAATTGTGGCACACTAAATATTCTGGATGAAGAACCTGCAAGGAACTCAACTCTCATTCTTTATAAATCCTGCATGCAAGAATCTGTAGAGACTTAGAGTACTTAAGACTCACAGAAATCCAAATACTCATTTCAGACCAGAAATTTATCAGGATTTTCAAACCAGTGATAAATTGCTCACAGGATGTGTCTAACAAAATGTTAAGCCAGTTTCAAGAAAGAGGAATATGTAAAGGGGAAAAAATTTGTCCTAGTCCTCACATGCCAGAAACAGTCAACAAGTTCTAGAACCCACTGTGGTTTTTTTAGGCTAAAGAAATAACATTTTTCTTCATGCAATCTATCTAATTGTCTTTGGCAATTAATGATTCCACTGTACAATCTCAGCAAGGTAAAGGACTATCTGAAAGATATAGTTAGGTTACACTTAACAAGGTATTTGTAAGGAGCAGAACTAGGTAACACTGGCCATAGGAAATAAAGTTCATAATCCTCTTGTCATCATTAGAATCCCTAAACAAACTGGCACAGAAACCCAGAAATATTTCAGCACAGAAGTACCAGTGAAAGTACATTTATGGGGAAGAAGCAAAAGGTAAAATGCAGAGGGGTGAGCAATAGGTTTTTGGGTTTTTTTTAATAGCCCCAAGAAAAGTTAGAAAGGGCAAGAATCACTGGGAAAAAGGCTATAAAACTTCATTCAGCTCTGAGGTTTTAACTTAGCCTTCTTAATTTAAATCATCTACCAAAATCTACTATGCCATGCTGCTACCAACAATAAATTTCATTTTAATTATGTTGAAGATTCATTTATATGTAGATGTTCACCATCAGATGCATAAACCCAATGAAAGAGATTCATTGAACATCTGCCTCAGAAATTTAACAGTCAGGTCTGTTTAATGAGTAGCATTGTCCAACTACCTGTTCCTTCCATCAGATATAATTTAATTTATCTTTTCTCCCAATAAAAGCAAAAAATAAGGGGGAACTATACCACTTTATCCTTTTTTACAATTATTACATACAATTCATAGACAATAATAAAACATAAAAGATTCCCCAGCTGAAAAAAGAGCTGAGGGCAAAACATGGTAAATAAACTCTTGTATTATTGATTTGGAGCTAGAAACACAACACTGAGTCTTATACCAAGGGAGTGATTCATGTACTAAACACAAGCATCAGGTGCCGTTTTAAATGCCCAAGTGGATACAAGACAGCACAACACAGAGCCTGATTTCCTGCTCTTCTGCAGCAGCAGGTGGAGGTGTGGGATATCCTTGGGTATCTAATCACTCACTAGATATGCAATTTTAAGCTCCACTATAATGCAGATGCAAAAATACTGTTGCATCATATTAGTGGTGTCAGGTTCATTTTTGATGGCACTGTCTTCATCCAGAGCTACATTGAAAAGACTGTTTGGGCCTTGATTTGGCTTTATTTTAGCTTGCTTACCTTCAGGGCGGTATAGTTTTATTCCCATTTTCACATCCTCTATGCACCAATACAACATAGCTGTAGAAATACTATGGTATTTCTACAGATATATTGTATTAGTGCATACAGGGAATGAACTTAAGAGCTAGATCAACCAAACATAACAGCTTCAATTAGCTCCACTAACAATGCAGCAAATCCCAACCTTGCCATGAATTAACTGAGTGCCAATAAATATACTTCCTGTAGTATTAAAAATATCCATTTGGTCATTTATTTGAATTGTCTTTTTATATTTGGGGGTGTTTTTTGGTTTTTTGGTTTTTTGGTTTTTTTTTTTTTGGGGGGGGGGGTTTCCCCTCAAACTCTACAACGCCTTTTGCAGCAGGGATGGTATCATTCAAGTGCAGTAGGACCAATCTGCTATGAAATCATTCCCTCCAGCAATACCACGCGATAAGAACACACCTGCAACAGGTCAGATAACACAAGGGCATGCAATGGGGGCAAGGCTCTCATGAGAGAGAGGAACCTGTCCTTGGCACCTATTACATGCATCCCTGGATGGCAGCTGTGCCTGGCACATGGAAACAACGAGCGAGAGAAAAGCTGTTGCACATAAAGTTATCATCTCTTCTCCCAGGCTACTTCTGCCACATGTTGATTTTCACAGCATTTCTATTGCCTCCCAACAACAGCACAGACAGCATCTATTCTATGACATATAAAACCAGATCACTGTCTTTAGTTTATGCTACAAACCTTAAAATTTCAGGAAGATTCCCCCTGGAGCCAATGCTGATCTGTGCAGTTTCTTACTGATTATGTGAGTGAGCAAGTGGAACTGCCTTCCCAGAGCAGTTGTCTTTTTCATTCACTTTTATCATGTGGGGGAAAAACAAAAACAACAAAAACCCAAAAAAAACCCCAAACAAAACAAAACAAAAAGTTACGGCAATGGTTTCGTCTTCTTTTCCTATATATCAGACAAGGTGGGTATTTTTTGTTTAATTCTTGAACCACACAACTCCTGAAAAAGATAATAGTATGTTAAAAGGTAAGATGTGGCTAACAATGTTTAGAAAAAATGAAAGAGATCATTGCAAGAACAGTCAAAATTAATTCAGTTAATAGAGCTTGGTAAGGAAGGATGGAATCTAGTTTTGAAATGAAAGAGACTAAAATTTTGGCCAGGAAACTAAACACAGCCCTTGAATGATAAAGAAGAAAGCTACCACAGTCCACAGACAGCATTACATGCCAAAACAGTCACACTTACGCAGCTTCTATATGTTTTTCTTTTTTTTTCTTTTTTTTTTTTCCACTATAAAGCTTAGTAGTTTAGGGGCCAACCTAAATGTATTTTTGAAATAAGTTCCTTGCACAGCAACATTTGAGAATCAAACTTGTTGATTCAACTTGTTGACAGCCAAACTATGGCTGCAAGATTATTCAGCTTTACCTTACATTTTCTTTTTTTCTTAAAATACATGCCTTGTACATGTATACAATACATAACTTGGTGAACCTTAGCTGACTGTTAAAAAAAAAAAAAAAAAGAAAGAAAACATAAATGAAACAAGTACCTATATGTTTTGTCAAAATTTTCACTGACTGTTTACTTTTTATTTATAAATTTATTATTTCTTTTTCCATTAAATAAAAAAAACAATCTTAATTAAGAAGACTGCTTATGATAAGAAAATAGTGTCTGTGAAATGCAAAATGTGATAAAATATGGTGCCAGAGTTTCTTGCAGTTGTACTTTTAGATTCCCAGGCATCTTGAAATTCAAAGTTCAAAGCACTTCAGGATGACAGCCAGCTTTTTAGAGTCTCAAGGTGGTACCCCACTTACAGCTCAACTTTGAGTATGGAAGCAGAGGAGATAAATGTGAGCTATCTGTACAACTGTGAATTTTATTTATTGTTGATGTTGCCTCAGAAACTCCTATCCACCTACATGCATAAAATACACAACATCATAGATTGTGATTGCCCCTGTGATGTTCTTACCTCTGTCTGTCCCCTTGTGCTAAGCATCCGGGCCATATGTGTCTTCCCTCCAGCATCCTGAGAAATTATCTCAGATACCAGTGATGCATGCATAACAAAATTAGATGAGATAGTGAGGGTTCAGTTATACTTCCATCCCTCAAACAAGTACTATTCTTTTCAGAATTAAATCATACCTAAGCTTTGGACTTGGGTAGAGTGATAGAATGAAATCAGGATCCAGGCACAGAGGCTATGATATTGGAGAGTTCAGATACAGGCAGAGTCATAGAGAAAGCTGTCATTTAAAGGGGAAAAAAAGGAGAGAGATGTTCAATTGATATGTGGCTATTAAAAAAAATAATTATAAATCCTTGCATGCTGATGAAAACCCATTATTAATTAATACACAGAGATTTCTGCAGTGTGACATACAGGAAGTGGGCACCAATTCTGCATACTACTCAACCTTTCTCAGGCATTCAAAATCCAGGAAATACACACAAACACACACACACACATACACTTTATAGGTAAGCAGGTGTACAGAAGTCCTGTCTCCTGGTAAACTAAGGAGATTGAGGAAACAGTAAAAATATTTTCTCTTATTCAAAGAAGTATAGCTACCATTTCTTTTTACCTAGACTTGCTTTATTTTGACCTCAAAAAAAGCACAGCTTCTTTCCTTCAAATGGATTTGAATGTCTTGTGCAGGTTGTTACAGATATCACATATGTCTGGGCAAATTGAATAGGCCCTTTAATGAAAGGCACAGGGCTGTGGTACTCCTTGCAGATCATCAGTGATAAAATGCCTTGGACTGTGTGCTTTTTTTTCTTGTAGTTAGAAGTTCTTGTTTAATTCCATGTCTATTTATTCTGAATGTGCTTCGTATTTGCAAATCACTCCCTGATTCTTGAAAGGGAAAGAACAGTTTATAATCTTACCTCTACAAAGTCCTAGTAATCCTTTTAAAGCAATTCATACAATGCTGCAACTCCATAAAATAGAGTATATTTAAGAATTATAAATGTCTTAGTAAAATCCTTCTCTTGAGACCATAAAGTGCATGCCAGTATCAAAACCTTGTCAAGTTAAGGAAAAGCAGGACCTGTCCGGTGTTGAAGGAAACAGTTTGAGAAGCAGCCCTTAAGCCTTTGACCCTTGAGCTTCAGCATCATTATTTTCTGTCCCCATGTCCTTCAGGAAGGGGACTGACAGAAGCCAGGTGGGTATCTGGCAGCTAGCCATAGTCAACATACTTCAATAGCTTTTTTTAAATGAGCAGGCAGTAGAGACAACATTTTAGAGCTAAATACAAGAGTTACCTCCTGGAGTGAATGGAGGAGCCCAAACTGAGAATGTGTCCCACCAGGGAACTGCCACTTACTTGGCATGAAATCAGCAAGAAGAAAAAGAACAGGGAGAAGTCAGTATTTTCTGGCAGGAAAATGGGGTAAGATTTCTACTTGTACACAGAAGTCAGTGAGGAAGAGAGAGCTGGAAAAAACTATTATATTCAATGTGAAATTCTGATCCTAGTGAAACATGCTTCCCCTGACCAGCTATGTTACAAAAAAATTGATTTTGTGGGGTGGGTGTAGATTTTTTGATTTGTGATGGCTGGTTCCTCAAACATGAAGAAAACAAATGAATGCTGCCCTAGAAGAATACTTTAGAGTCTTTCTCAGCAGTGAAGAAAGTTCTGAAAAAAATTAAATTCTTCCTAAGCTTGCAGGGTGTTTATATATTTATTTATTTAGGCTTGATACCCGATAGCTATTTGCAAATGCTTAATACCATATTCTAAAGACCTAATGTCCACTTCACTGATATTGCTTAGCTCTGAGAAATGCTAGAAGTGGATGCTGTAATATTTTAATTACAACATTAGTTGTAATTATATTTACAGTTCTTGGAATCTAAAGTGTTCTACACCAGGTTCAAAGGGAAGTATCCAACTCTAGACAAAGAAAGTGGCATCCATGCAGCTCACTGCATCTACTTTCTGCTTGCTCATTTTCCCTTCTATTCTTCAGCTCCTCACCTCCCAAACATTACCCTCAATTTTTCTCCTTTATGTACTGGTCCACTTGTCATATTCATTTCTCTAGATGCTACTGTAACCCATCTATCTAACACATACTCTCCCCTTTCTGTTTCAGTCCATTCCACAAAAAAACTTGGGATGTCCCTTCTAAGAGTCCAAAGATGTCTTACCTTAAGCTTAGGTCTAATGCATACTAGAGAGATTGGCTTTCAGATGAAGCATTAAGGAATACAACTCAGCATCCATATCACACACACACACAAAAAAAAAAAAAAA
>VWZN01013118.1:93698-110629 GCA_013396955.1 Regulus satrapa | reverse complement strand
GGGGGCGGGGGAGGGCAAACCTTAAGTGCTTGAAGATCAGATCCTGCATTAATTACTTTGTTCAAAAGGCTTCGATTTTTTTTGTTTGTTTGTTTTGTGCTGGATGATTTGGCATGCAGATTTAAAATAAAGACATTCTGAGTAAAGAGATCTTTCGAGGAGAGAGATTAGGTGGTGATCTTGGGAATCTTTTGTTTCTTTTTTTGTAACGTGCTCTGCTTCGGAGCAAGGTTAAGTCCGTTTGCTTCAAAGCAGCTTTCGTCCATCTTTTCTTGGAACATAGTTTTTGCTTTTCCTGTTCCCCTGTTTTTGTCTTCCTTTTATTCTGTGGCTGTAATCAGGAAAATAATTTAAAATATGTAGGTACCCATGCTTAGTAGAATTAAAGCATAATAGAAGGCAGGTTTCTGCCTCTTTGGCCTTGCTTATTGGGAAGAACGTGTTCTTGTCTAAAAATGTCACTTTAATTTCTTGTTAACAGTCTGTGTATACTGATTTAAATTTCTCTAATATTATTTCATTGAATTCAAATTACCATCGATCTGAGTTCCTAAATTTTAATACTTGGATTTCATTGTAATATATTAAAAAGAACATTATTTAGGGTGTTTCATATTTGTATATTAAAAAAAAATCTTGTGGTGTGCTGATATGTATGCATTCTTATTGCTGTGTCTATATGTATATTCACTTGCCCACTCAAATGGTCAAAGTTTCAAAACTTCTCGTCTAAATTTATTTTCATTATATTCCATAGTACGGTTGTATGTAGTGGTTGTGCGTGGTATATATTTCATATAATCTCATAATAATTTTGGTCAGCCATTTTAAAAAACAACAACCTGTATGTTGGTTGGCCCTAGCGTAAGAAGCTTGGCTATAAATTAAGTAGGTTTTTTAAATACTATGAACAGACTACAATCAATAATAGAAGTGTATTTGAGGGTAGCACAAAAAGCCATGTGGAAGTTGTGTGACGTGTAATCACAGACTGTTCAGCCAGGTGGGCGTGTAGTGAGTGCTGCCTCAGCCTCCACCAAGTTTGGAGCTTCACGGGTTTGCCAGGATGTCTTTCTCTGGGTTCTGAACTCAAAATTCTTGTTGCAGTTCTTTTTAACTCTTTGGGTTGAGCAGTAAATAGTAAAATAAATGGCTGTATCTAATTCCATAGGTAATTTTTTTAAAGAATTGTGTAAAACATTCATGCGGAAGCTTCAGTGTTGTGGAAATTTATTATTTTATAACACCTCTCAGTTATAAAACTTTTTCAAACTTATTGTCCCCAGTGTTCATAAGTGAAAATCAACAGGTACCAGTGTCTTTTCATTTTTGAAAGATGACTTCAGGAAGGACTTAACCACTGACAACTGCTGTTACTTTATGACAGCTTAACATATCTGTAAATGGTATCTCCAGATGTAGAAAACAATTCTTGTTTGGGTTTTTTGTTAGTTTTTTTAATAGAAAATGTAAATAGGTTCCAGTTATTAGACTCCACAAGGAGAGCTAATGCACGCTTGATTCATCCTCACTAAACTTGGATGGACTGTGACTTGTGGTCATTTCTGGAGGTTCATCATGGCTGAGTGGGCCACATATGAATTCCACGTATAAGACGAAAATGAGCTTAAATCTTCGGTATCAGCTAATTTACCATAACTAGTTGTTCAAATAGCATTTTTATTTACTGCAAGTTTAGTGAAATTCCTGTAGTTTTTATCAATATAGGAAACTTTAAGCTGGAACAAATGACCTGACAGGTGTAGCGCATTAAAAAAAACTGTTCTGCTGGCATATAACACTCTTTATAATGTTACAGAAAAGTTTTGCATGAACATACTCCATAAGAAAATTCAATATTTAACAGCTGGTGAACCATCAGTACATCAGTTATTAAAGAAGGAATTTTGTAAAAACCAAACTGTTTCGTATGCAAAAGATGTGGAAGCCTTCCAAAACAAAGACAAATGGATTTTGTAACATTTATTGGAGCTAAAATAAAAGGAAGTTATGCCAAGCTTACAAAAATCACTTCTACGTCATAAGACAGCGCTAAGTTATTTTTGTAAGCAAATTATCCTTTTGGTAGTAAATTTGTAATAACCATTCTTGGAAATTTCTTGTGACCATTGTGGATCTGATAATGGCCAGTGAAATGAGTTGACCATCCCTGCTTCCCTGATGCATACCTATTTGGAATGCTTTCAAAGCATGTGCTCCCCTCCTCGGGAGTAACAATTAATTAGCTCTTTCATCCAAGTTTAATATTGTTATCCTTGAACTTGCAGTTGGGTTACTGTGGGGTGGAGGAGAATCACAGGAACATTTGCTATGGCTGATGCACATGGAATGCTTCAGGAAGAAGTAGCTATGAAGAGTTTGGGCAAGGAATAGGATGGAAGAACGTTTGTTTTAAAAGGTATTGCTGATGGCTTAAGCTGTCTAACTATTTTACATTTTCCTTGCTGCCATGCAAAGTAGATCAGCCTGTGTTCTGTAAGAAAATAATATTATGTTTATACGCCTGTAGATTACATAACGTGCCAAGCAGAGTTTGTCCCTCTCTGGGGGCCATGCCCAGAATTTAGGAGGATGAGAGGGAGTGGCAGAGTTGTTAATACTTGCCTTTGATACATATGCACTTGAAAGCCTGTTAGTGCTGACTTTCTTTGCCTAATTCTGATATGAGCTAAAGAGTTGTAGTGCACCTGGGAGAGATCAGAGATAGAAAATACCAGTAGAACCATCACGAAAACTTTGCACAGGTGCTTGTCTGCTGACTGTGGGGACAGACCAGCTTCTTCTCAGGAGACACAACTGCTGTTACTTAAGTCCTTCTGCTTACTGAAGATTGAAGAGAATAAAAGGGGGAGAAATTAAGATTGTCTGCTGTGAGAAATCACCCACAGTGTAGGGGAAACTGGTGGAATTTGATTCTGTCATCCTACTGAAATCATGCATCTCTGCTCAGATTTGCAGTCTACCTTGTTTGGTTGTAAAACAGTTTAGGATTGTACAATGGACCAAGGCAGAGCTGAAGGGACATGCATTCTGTCCTTAGTTTAATCTTAAAAAAAAACTTCGTCAAGTGAGGGAAATGCATTGACCTCAATGAGATTGTATAGCAGATTGTCCTGATCAAATACGACTAGCTGTGCTCATCACAAGGGAAAAGTCAGAAATTAAAGACATTAAGGTATAGATTGTTTGACTGTACAAATTAGTATCTAATGCCAGTTTAAGAGCCCTCTGTGTATATCCCAAAATTACAGGGGGCTGTAGTGTCTAATTAGCTATCCCTAGATGATACCTGACTACAAGTAGGAATCAAAGCTGTGAAGAGCCAAATGAAGTGCCTTTCATCCTGAAGCATTCATCTTCTTAATTGCTGGCCAGCCAGTATTTTCCTAGGTGTTACTAAGCCTTTCGAAGCTGGTTTTTTAAGATGTTGACTACGTTTATTATAGCACTGTTAGGTTTGTATAGATCAGATTCTTCTGCTTGTGTTCTGCTCTGTCTGATCTATGTGGGTTATGTATCTGAATTTAATCACTTTCAGTCTGATTTTTTTCTTTAATTTACTTGCACCATCTGTCCTAGAACCCATATAAAACATTTGGGTCCACAACATTCTGTGACAAGTTCAGCCTGATTATGGTTTTCACTTGGCTTACCCTTGTTAGTTTTGATCTGATCTTCAGCTATTGTGTTTTGACCCTTTATTTTTATATTGGGCAAGAGAAGGCACAGTCTCTTCAGTTCTTTGGGGATCTGGAGATGATTTCCCGCAGTGTGGAAGTCACTTAGTTTATAGCTGTTCCTGAGATACTTGCATATGCAGGAGCATTCCCTTTTTTCACTTGGTTGCTTATTTTCCTGAGGTGAGGAACTTGAAACTTTAAGTGAGGGACTTGGAAACTCAAATAGAGTCTAGCATTTAGTTGCCCTTTATCCATGTTGTACTACCCTATACTCTTAATAAATTCCAATAATTTTCTAGAGTAGGACTTCATAGAATCATGGATTAGTTTGGATTAGAACAGACCTTACAGATCTTCGAGTTCCAATTTCCCTGCCATGGGAAGAGAGGGACACCTTCCACTAGACCAGACTGCTGAAAGCTCCATGTAACGGCCTTGAACACTTCCAGGGACAAGGCATCAACCACTTCTCTAGGAAATGTGTTCCAGCACCGTACCACCCTCTCAGTAAAGAATCTTGTCCTAATACCCAATCTAAACCTCCTACCCTCTTTCAGTCTGAACCTATTACCCTTTGGTCTATCACAAATGCCCTGGTAAAAATTCCCTCTCCGGTTTTCTTTTAGCCCCTTTTTTTTCAGGTACTGGAAGGCCACAGTGAGGTCACCCTGGAGCCTTCTCTTTTGCAGGCTGTGTTGCCTTAGTGACAGCCAGGCTGAGTCTTTCCCATTATACTATTTGTTTGTATTCACTAAGTCTATTCTTGATTACATTGTTTGCTAATTAGGGCAACAGATCTTCCTTGAGGCTCTTTAAATAGTGACTGTGTTTTCCACATCTGTTTTCTTGAGGTACTTTGTCAGCTCCAAGGGAGAGATTCTGCACCTTGGCTAAAAACACAACTTTTTCATTATTGCTTAAATTCATCGCCACTTCTGCATAATCTGAGACTCTTGTCAGGTTAAACTATGGAAACGTCTCGAAACTGTTGGACATTGAAGTCATACAAAAGGATTTTACTTGGCTTCATCAGATGTTCCTTTATATCTGATCATCTTTTGACCTTTTGAATTTCTTTTACCAGTCTTTAAGGAAAGAATTGATAGTTGTGTTTCATTCTGTTCCAGTTGAGAGGCTGGGGAACAATATATTCTTATGTCAGATTTCTCAGAGTGTAAAATTATCTTAATTTTTCTCCTGGACACATGCAGTGTTTTGTAAGGAACTTCCTTCCATCTGGAGTCCTCTTGCTCCAGTTCAGGTGTTTTGAGATGTTAGATGCTCTTTAAAGCCCAATAGTGAAAACTATACACTAATGAAATTTCCTTGGTAAGACATTTCTTTCTAGCCTTCTAATATTTTACACTTATTTTAAGTAAAAAGTATTGTAGTTATATAGTGCTGTCATTTATTTTGGTGATGAGATTCTTGTGTACCTTAGTGTATTCTTAGTGTGAAAGGTGAGGGTAAAGTGAGATAATTTATTAAACAAGGAAAAATAAGGAACCATCACTGTTAGGTATGAAGAAATGTAAGCTGATAGTGTGCTATGCGACTAGTCACAGAAATTATTCTTCAGCATCAGAGGTTAGAGATTTTTTTAGCATATGATGCAGTGAGTGTGAGTTTTAACTCTGGTGGTTGTCCCCCCTAATGTTTTAAGTTTATTCCTTTCCCCTCAGTATTTTTTTCAAACAGTGGACTGAAGAAAAAAGACTTTTTAAAAGTCCTCTTCATCACTGACCTGAATAAAAGGATGGATTTGTTTGGATTTTAGGATGTTTGTGTTTTTCTTCAAAAGTTGTTCAGCATATGCATTTGTGTTGTGTTCCAAGTTCAAATCTTGATATATAGCCCATTTTGACTCCAAATAATGTTCTAACTAGTCTGATAAGCAGAGGAAAAGGTGCTTGTTTTTGTGAGGTTTTTTCTAAGCTTCAGGGAAGATATATTTACAAGCCTGTAGGAAGTGTGGAGAGCTAATGAAGTGATAACTCTCATCACTGTCTCAGTGTGAAGAAACTAAGTTAAGGAACCAGTCTTAAGTCAGACTAACATCTGGAAAATATTGACCACCAGCTGTTAAAGATACTGTCCTAAATAATGCTGCCATTTGCAGTTCTTGCTGTAGTCTGAGGGCTCCATATTCCCATCTTACAGGGTAAGGGGTTCTGTCAGTAAATACTCTATTTTTAAGAGCAAGATCTCAAGTGAAGTTCTTTAGTACTGATCTAATTCTGAAGAATACCAAAACGTTGGCAGATTTTTTTTTCTTCCACTGTACCCTACAGCAGGGATTTTAATCTGCCTGAGTACAGCATCTGTCTTGTTTTGGGCCTGCCACCTGCTTATTTTATTTGATGGCCTTTAGCTGCTTCATGGATCTTCATGGCTAATAAGCTGTTTCTCATCTGGCTTATTCAGTGCTCAGTGTCTTAGTCTTTTAAATGCTGAAGTTCTTGATGTGAAGTAATTCTGCTGCAAAGAGTAAAAGGGATAGGGCTGCTGCTAAAGATGGAGGGGGCAGATTGGAACAGTCATGTTGAGACCAGAGTTTCAAATTTTAGAGGAAAAAGCAGTAATATAGAGCAAGTGGTTGTCTTTTAAAAGAAGCATAGGATGTCTTGCTGAAACACTTGAATAATGCTTCTGTGATGATGTAGTAGTAGAACCTAGTCTCAAGCAATGGATCTTCTGATCAGTTACAAAAGATGCTAAGTCATATGTACAGTTGTCTCATCTTGTTGTTGATTCTTATAGAAATACTTGCATACTTCAAAACAAAGGACTTTAGACATAAAGTTGTGGGTTTCAATATGGAAAATAGCTGAAGTACTGCTTTGACAAAAATGGGGAAGGAAGGAGAAGAGGATGTACATTTGTCAATAAACTAAAGGGAAGGTCTTTCACTTCCTTTTTTTTTTTTTTTTTTTTCAACCTTTGTTATTTTGATGAAGTTTACTTTCTTCCCAAAAAACAAGAATCAGGTTTTTAGCTGCCTTTTGTGCTTGGAAACAGGTGTAAAACCAGTTACTTTTCTCTAGGTGTCAGATGAAATTCACAGTGTGAGGAAACAGTCTCATAAATTGACCTATATTTACTTGAATTCTTGTTTGTATGTCACCCCTCAGTGCTGGTGTAGAAACCAGTGTGAGAACAAAATCTCTGCCTCAGTTTCTCAGAGTGAGTTTGGTTTTGTTTTTTCTTTTTTGAAAGCTAATTAGGGATTTTGAAATGTTCAGCATCCTAATAATAAGGCCTCCAGCTAACATTTGGTAAAGGACAATGTCTTGGGTTTTACATATAGGATGGAAAATCTTGCAAATAGTTGAATTCCAGTGTTGCTAGTTGCATTGCAAGAAAGCTGATGGAATGTTTTAAAAAATACAACTAAATATCTTTCCCTTGAGAACAGAGATTTGAGAGATTATGGCATCTGAAGCTCACAATGTTAAAAACCAGAAAGTACTGCATATTGAAGGTCATTCCATTGATCTCCCCAGAAAAAGAATCTCTTCTTCCACTAAAAAGATCATGAAGGAGGTAAGCTGTTTGTGTTGTTTGTTGGGTTGTGTTCCATCCTCTGAGAAAAGTGAAGTAAAGATTTAAACAGATTCATAGTTCCGAGCAGTCTAAATCTAGAAGCACAGCACTGCTAAACATTTGATGTTTAGATGCGCAGTAGAACTTTAAGTTGAACAGCAGTTACATTTTGAAAGCTGTGTGTTACAGTAGATACCGGCAGCGGCTGCACAGATCAGTGCATCCTATGAGCAGTAGGTACTGATGCAGTCTTACTCATGCCTGCTTTTCTGCAGTCCAGCCAAAATTGTTTCAATCCAGGAATTCTATCGTGAAAAAGTTCTTTCTTGCCAAGAGAGCTCCATGGCACAAGTGAGAAGTGGAGAAGGTGAAATATTTTAATTAAAATGAATCTGCCGTATGATCATACAGTTTCATTTACTGCATTGGTAGTAACTCATACGTTTTCACTGGATTCTTGCTGATCAGAAGTAGTTTTTGCAACCTCATACCTCTGTTACTAGCTGAAGAGTAACACAGTAGAGTACAGATGAAGCACCAGAGAGGCAAGCTTACTGTAAGACCTCTTCAAACAGTGGTGGAGATGCCACTATTCTGTTTGTTCATTGAAATTATGTATTAAAACAAACATTTTATGACTCAGTGTTATCAAAAAAGATCATAACATAGTCTTGCTGATGTGCACAATGTAAATATTACCAGTAGTGCTAGGTAGTATAGATGGGAGTGTTTGACTCTTTTTAGTAATAGGGCTTTTTTCTTCTCTATTTCCTTTTTCCCAGGGTAAGAAATCTCCAAAACAGCTGGCTTCATACACAAGGTAGGAGGGCTTTGCTGTGTGATATCTGAGTTTAAAGTGTGACAGAGCCAGAGAGAAAGACGCAGTCGAAACTGATAATAGCACCAAAGCAAACACAAATGACTAATAGGTCTCGATTTTAATGACAGTTCTTGGTTCTTGTGTTTTCTTCCATAATAATGAGTCTCTGCATTAATAAAAACAGAGAAGAATATTGGTGGCATGACTTCTGATAACCCAAGTGTCACTAAGATATGTATTAGGGGAAGAATGTTTCCAATAGCCTGAAAGCTGGCTGCTGAATTCATAATTTTATATATAAACATAGTAATGCCGTTGATTTGGTTTGGATCAACCTTCACTAAAATAGTGCTTTATTCTTGCAGAGTAACGGTTGGAAAAACGGTGACCAGTTCCCTCTCTCTTTTCAAAGTGGTATATTGTAAAAGGAAAGTTCATTGTTATACTCCAAAGCCTTGTTACAGAAAGAAACTGTGCCCTAAAGCTAGGGGCCGTGACATGGCAAATAAAGAAAATGAACTGGCTTGTGCAGGGAATCTGCCAGCAAAACTTCACAACAGTCGTACACACTTGCTGAATTCTAGTGACTCTGGCTCATCTCAAACAGAAGGCCCCTCATCCAAATACAGCGCATTTTTTTCAGAGGTGGGTAGAGTTGGAAGAAGCTTCTGTTTAAAAAAAAAAAAAAAAGCGTTCCTAGTAATTAGCTGTGAAAGTTTTCTTTCTTTAGATTAATTTTTTTCAATTCTGCATATATCAGGTCTTGTGGTTTACAGTCTGTCAGTTTATGGTGATACAGTTGTCAACAGTAATAGTCCTGCCACTTTTCTTCATATTTGTGTCAGGTCAGAAGCTCAGATCTGCCAGACTTTACTGGGTTAAAATTGTCCCAACACCAGAGGAGAACATTGACCTGCTTAGGTTTCATGAACTGGCAGGACACATGTCCATATGTGTGTTTATAGAAGTGTAAAAACGTTGGTGTACCAATGAGAAAAAACTGGTGAGGTAGATTAGGACCGTTTTCAATAGCAGTATCAGCTTTCTGTGAAACTGAATTCAGTGTTTGGATGAACTTTATTTTTTGCTAGGATTGGTTGAGGAAACCTAGTGAATGCTTGCAAGGCTTCTGAAACTGAGTAAAAGACCAGGTATTTATATGATTTTGTGACAGTGAAAGCCATTTAAGGCCCCTAACGTTGAAGTTTGCGTTTCTGTCACAACAGATTTTTGTTACTCATCGAGGCTTGCATGTGTTAAAGGTGAGGCATGGCAGGGAAGGTCAGATCAGAGAGCTCCTCAGAGGTCTCCTGACCTCCTCATGGTCTCTTCAGAGACCATGCTGTCTCGTCACGGGGCTGTAAATGTGGGCTGCTATGAGGAGAGAGCCCTGAGAGGCCTGTGGGCTGAAAGCACAAGTCTGCCGCACCTCTGCACTGTTTAATTTTATGGTTTCAAGAAAAGAGCAGAATAGCTACAATAAAGAGGTTGCAGAAAGATGGGTAAAGAAATTAAGACGGGGCAAGATGCATTTTCTGAGAAGCTAAGGAGCAGATCACTGGCGTCTGGCCACAAATGACTACTTAACTGGTTTTGAGAGATGTGTGTGGCTCTGCAGTGTTCATTACAATCCAAGGTCTAATTAATTAAAATGCCTGAACTACATTTAGAGAGCAAGCTTTTTCAGAAATGAACCTTTTCTGTCAGAGTTCAGAATAATACATGTAATTACTTTTGTATAAATTGTGTCAAAATTAATAGTCATCTAAATTAAAAAGTTCTCAGAGTTAGTAAGAATTAGAAGTTGATGCTTATGAATGCTAATTTTAATTATTATGTACCTGTCTTAGGTGGTAAAGAGGTGTGAACCTTATTCTTGCAGCTTTCATGTAAATTAGGTCTAATATTTTTGTGCCAACTTCTAAGGGAAATTTATGGGTTTAAGTCCATTCTTAGATAAATTTCTAAAACAGACTCATTAGCATCCAGGTAGAAAAGTGTATTGTCATATACCAGTTAATATTTGAGTAGCTTATTGTTTTATTGCTGGCTACTTGTGACAACTTTATATTTTTAAAAACATACAGGTTTCTCAGGACCATGAAACTATGGCTCAAGTTCTTTTCAGCAGGAATCTGAGACTGAACGTAGCTTTAACCTTTTGGAGAAGGAGAAGTATAAGTGAACTGGTAGCCTACTTAGTGAGGTAAAATAAGTCTCTTCTTTTATATCCTTAAAATGGTAGCAATCTCAAATATGCCACAGTATTTTTAGCAGTTCCATAAAAGTTGTGACTTAGTTACACTTTTTAAATCGTAGTGCAAGCATATACTTTTACTAGTAGTAGTAGGATCTACTAGTAACACTTCTGATTTTATTCTTAATGTTTCTAGGATACAGGATCTTGGAGTAGTAGTAGACTGCCTTCCTGTGCTTACAAACAGGTACAAACAGAAAAAAGTGGGGGATTAGAATCTGCTTATAACCGCACCAAAGTTCAAGCACTTCTGAAACATCTTGTTTTTTAAGTTTACAGGAAGAAAAACCATATGTTTCAGTTGGCTGCTGTGTAGATCTTTTGCCTTTAGTGAAATCTCTGCTTAAGAGCAAATACGAAGAGTAAGTATCAGCTTGAGACGTTTTAAAAACATTATTACTTCCTGGCTATGCAGAGCCCTGGAAATCAATCATTTTTAGTCCTCTGACTCTTCTTCCCTCTGTCCCTTTTCCCAGCTCTGCCTTTTTCAGGAAATGAGAAAGCTCCAGAATGGAAGCTTTCCTCTGAGCTTTTATCCTTTAACAAAACAGTGGTGCAGAAATTCTTTTCTGCCATGTCAGGGACTTGGGGGAGAGAGGACTGTCTTTGCCCTTATGCAGGTTTATTTATCCTAAACAGTAAAAAAGAACAGTACTAACGTTTTAGTATGCTTTATAACATGAAAGCAAGGCAGAGTTCTCTTCTACTTTTTCAACAAGAACTTAAGTTTACCACTTAGAAATTACAAGTGTAAGCAAGTATTTAAATTTACTAATTTGTCTAGATTTTTCTTCATCCAGAATTGAAAATGTGTTGCTTTCTAAATTGCTTACAGAGTTATCTTAACACTTTATCTGGCCTGTAGATAATGTGCAGGGAGGGGGAAATGCATAATGTGTAAAATGTGTTGTTACAGATATGTGATAGTTGGTCTAAACTGGCTTCAGGCTGTTATCAAAAGATGGTGGTCAGAACTATCTGCACATACAGAAAAGGCAGAAGATGGGTGAGTATAGTGTTGGGAAATATTAAAATATGTGTTTCTGTAGCCTATTTCATCTCAATCTGTTTTAATTTTGATCAGTAGGAGCACAACTTGCCTACAAAAGGCAAAATTATAATTAAAGCTTAAAAGTACTTTAAGGATAGTAAAGCTACTGGTTTTGGGGTTTTTTTTGCTACTGTTTTAATGCATGTAGGACATAGTCATATCAGGGATTATACAGATGCTGTAGAAGTTGAATCAAAATATTTCACATCATGTGGCAATATCTATTGTATAGGCTGAATTTGTATGCAGTAATAATAATTCATTTTAGTAAAACACAACTGAAATGTACTACCTATATTATAAAGTGATGTTCATTCTCTTTCAGAAACATTCATATTTTAAAACAACAGCTAAGTGTTTTATGGGAACAGGAGAATCATCTTACTCTGGTTCCAGGATATACTGGTAATATAGCTAAGGTAATTCAGTCTGGTTGTGTTCAGTAATAAACATGGTTGTATCACTTACAGTCTTCCTCTTGTTTTACTTGTGCTAAACTATAGTTGGACAGAAATACTTTTACTTTAGTTTCTGCTAATGCTTAAGTGTATTGCATGGTTTTTACAGAAATCTGGAGTTGATTCCCTCTGATAGTTGTGTGATTTAAAATTATAATACTTTTTATCCTTTTTTCTTCCTTTACAGAGACAGAGGAAGTGTCTCTCTAATAACAAAGTAGCTAATAGTAATGAGCCATAAAATTGATGTGAAAAAGGGTTCAGTTGAGTAGGTAGACTGTGGAAGGGACAGATCTTTCTTTGATTGGTTGTGCCCATTGTGTCATGCAGAATGGAGAATCTTAGCCTAGTAGTGGCCTTGGCATTTGCGCATCAGGTGACAGGGCAAGTGACAACATACTAAATTCTAAAGCTTTTTGCTGACCTAATGCTTAGAAAATGACGAGTTTGTGGAGGACAGAAGAGCCTGTCTACCTGAGATGCAGCCCTGCTTGCATTTCTCAGTAGATTGTGGTATCAGTAACAGAATGAGAGTGTCTGGGAGATGCGTGTTTTGCTGTTTGTGCTCATCTCTATAAACATGGTTTGGCAAGGTTGGGCACCAAAAGTTACATTAGGCAGAAACCTCTCCAAGTGGAGAGACCTGATGAGGGTAGACAGTGGGAAAGGAGTTACAGCAGGCACTTGGTGTGCAGGATTTGAGTGAACTTGAAAAGAACTTAAATTCCGTATTTTACTTGCATCTTAAAGAGTTTTGGGGGATCTGCAATTCTGTGCCTACAGAACTGATCACTTCGATGTATCAAGCAAGTAAATTTTCCTTTTTTTCTGAGACTGCTGTGCACCTGCAACTTCAGTTTTGATGACCCTACAAGGATAATTACAGAATTCTTACATTTCAGTTAGCACTATGCAGAAGAACTGAGTTTTAACTGCCAACTTGGTAGAGCTATGAGAGCATGTAATGCAGACTGCCTGGTTCTTTTGCTAGATCAGAATAGCAGTTGTAGGTAGTGTGAGTTTGTTTCTCTAGGGTTCCAGTTCCCTTTATGTTCATTTGCTGGCTTCTTAGTGTATATCTATCCTGATATATGTGGCCTAAGTCACCTGAGTAAGTCAGAGCAAAAGTAGTCCAAGAATGTTGGAGGAATGGTTGGGTGAAGGAATATCATTCATAGCATGTTTTAACTGCATAATCATATGATGATCTTTCCTGCTCATGCAGGGAGCAGAGGAACAACAGACTAAATTGATTGCTTTAAAAACTAATCCTACTCTTCTTTGGGCTTTTTAGTACAAAAAGAAATGTCATTGGAAGCATTAATTGAAAGTAATCATAAAGATAACTTGTTCTGAAATTTGGGCAAATATAATTATTGTGTTATGGTCCTGATTTTTTGGTTGCGCTGCTTCAGACAAAGTTGATGTTAGAACTATAAGTAATGTGACAAACACTATTTTCTTTTTTTTCCTTCTAGGATGTAAATGCTTATTTATTACAGCTACACTGACACGATGGGGAAACAGTGTGCTTATGTGGTGAAACAATCTCCTAAAGTATCCCTGAAATATGTGCTGAAAGCCTTTTGAGAAATACTGGCAGAAGAGAACCGAACTGTCAAGCTGTTTAATGAAACCACTAACAAAATCCTAACAATCTACTTCACATTGAAGTGGAAAAATGTCTAGTAGGAGCAACTTTTACTTCAGTGAGGTGAAAGTGCACTATGGAAACTGTATGCCTTTGCTGCATTTGGGATTTGCTCAGTTACTAGGTATTCCATTAAATGCTACTGTATTTTACAACATCATCACATAAAAGAAGATGAACTGTATTGTCATGAAGACAAAACAGCAGAACCAGTTATAAGGAAACAACAAAAACAATCAGCATTTAGAGCTTTTAAATGTTTCTTTCACAAGAGAACTCCAAAATGCACAACTATCTTCCAATTACATTAAAAAAAAATACAAGAGACTGGGATATTCAGTTACTTCTATGTTTCAATCAAATTGTTAAAGACAGTTTTTGTTTGCACTATTGAGAAACTATACAGCAAAGTTGCCTTAATTACTAGTGTTTCAAGAAGCCAATGTGTTAAAATGCAAATAGCTATTATGTTCAAATTGTGATGAAAAACTACAAAAATCAGGGTTTCACATTGTGTAGTTAATGAAACATTGCACATATACAAAGATTCATGTATTAAAAATATTATAAATACCTGAAGTTAAGCTTGGATAAACAGTTATTGGCAAATGTCAGCAGAATGGTGGATTTATGTCTAACAAATGTTTTTATATTGTATGTGGATTTCTAACACAGTAATCTTGTTCTGTATCATTTAAACTACATGCAAATAAGTAAATATATTAAATATATCTATTGTTTTTTCTTTTCAAGTTCAAAAACCAATTTCTAGAATAATCTCTTCCACAATACTTTTTATTATAGATATTTATGTTTCTTGTTTGAAATGTTTACAGCCAGGTGAGGCCATGTTATTCAAATCACACCCTTTTTATTCTACCTCCTTTAAGAAACTGACAAAGAGCTTTTGCAAAATTGATCAAGTTCTAACCTGATCAGTGATGGCAAATACATACCAACAACAGCATTGAGAATACAGCTATAAACTTTTACTGTCATGTTGATATGCTGTTTAATTAAAATGTTGTATCTTAATAGCTCTGAGGGAGTCTTAATCTTAGGCTTGCTGTTGCCTTTTTAAATTTTATAATTAGGAAACATGCTTTTTCAGTTAAAACTCATGAAGTGCCAGATCTTCACCTGAAAGTATACATGCACAGCGTGTATGACCAAATAGACTACTTCCTTAAAAATAAGTACTTGCAAGGGTTGTTTTCATACCTGGCATTAAGCATGTGCACTTTTATTGACATACAGGAGAAAAGTCTTTTGATAGCCCCAAGTGGTTTTTGCTTTACAGATTAAATAAATGAATTTTAAACTCCTGTAGTGGTCAATAACTTCAGGCCTCCTTTTGCTTAGTTTTGTATTTAGTTTATGTATCATTGTTGCTGACTTCTGAAGTCTAGCTAGAAATTTGTCATCAGAACTTGGTGCTTTTAGTTACTTGACTGTTCTGTAGACTACCAAAGGTTTTGCATTTCCTAGTGCAGTCAGTTACAAAGAGTTTCTGGGGCATCCCAGAACTGCAAACTTTGTGGGACAATTTGGAGACATGCACATGGCCAATCTTTTTGCTAGAATTGTTATGTATCATTAGAATTACTTAATGCTCAAAAAGTTTTGAGATAGGACTTTTAAAATGTTTTTACTATCAATTAAAAATCTAAAGGAACTATATAGTATGACAAAATTCTTGTATTACTTTACTGTTCTGTTGAACACTTAAATATAAAAAGTAACAAAGTCGAGTTTCATCGGTTGGGTGGTAATTGTGGAAACTCTTTAGGTTATTCCTCAAGGAGAATACTGTTAATGAAAACTCAGATTATTTTTTTTTAATAGACAAAATAAGGTCAATGGCCATTTATCCCAGATAATATAAGAAAGCATAAGTGTAATTGATTAAAGGGATACTCTAGTATTTAAAAATCTAGCTTGAATGTAGTTTTACATACAGGGGCTTATAATGAATTCTATATATGGCCATAGAGTTACCAAATCCTAACTGTGGACAGTGCTTTTGTTTTAGAAGCAAGGTAAGATTGACTTGAGGATCATTACTGAGGAGTATCTAATAAAGTCATGCATTCTTTTTAACTGCCAAAAGTTGTATTTTGACAGCATCAGTAATACAGTATTAAACATTGTCATTAGTATCTGTGCCTTATTTTAAATGAATTTTTTTTACTGTTTTCAGGCAGCTACTAGACTGTAAGAACAGGATTCAGGTGTCTGTATTATTAAATTATTTTTTCCATCATGTTCTTAATTTAAACTATACACACTAATATTCAGGCTCAGCTTCTTGTATTCTCTTTAGTTCTCAAATGGCTAGGAATCAATTCTATTGTTACAGAATGTACATGTATAATATTTGGTCAAAGATGGCATGAGTTAAACCTCTTAACAGCTGTGTAACTCCACTAAATTCATATAGTTGTCGCAATGAATCTAAGAATTAAGTTCATGATCTATTCCATGCATAAAGTTAATCTTTGTGATACTTTCTAAAAATGCTGTTTCTAGGATGTGTCAGAAGATCCAGGTACAGTTAATCCTTTTCCTATAGGTGCTTGTGATGCAGAAACACATGTGTGCTTGAGGATGAAGGATGCCTCCACAAAGCTGTTCTTCATGTTGCACCATTTGATATGAAACTGATGTCTTTGAAAAACGGTTGTTGCCTCAGTATGCCCTGAAAATACTTGAGGCTGCTTTGCTGAAGGAGTACTTTTAAGTGTGGCCCAGGATTTGCCCACCCCATAAACTGAAATTAAAGAATCCTCATGGCAAATTCTCTCTTTCTGCAGGGCTTTAAAAAAAAAGTCCAGTATTTTGTAAATTTAAGTGTCCAAGTTGAGGTATTCCTGATAGCTTGCTGAAGAGGGGAGGTGGAAAAAGCTATGCCAATAATCAGCTGGGTATGAAGAAGTTAGCATATCTTAATGATTATGCATGTTTCTGTTTCAAAGGAACTATGCCTGTTTCTCAGGAAAGAGTCCTCTACGCTTATATCACACAGGTACTGCAGTTCCACACCCCTTAATAGTGCTTACAGATTGTTGCTGGTAATAAAAAAAAAAAAAATTAAAATATCAGCCCTCCAAGAGCTTACCTTCTGCAGTCAGTTATAAATAAAACTATTCTTCCTGTAGGTTGCTTTATCAGAGGCTGCAGTTTTAAGAATTGAGGTGCAGGAGGGATGGGAGAGTAGGGAAGAACAAAGTATGCATGTCTAGGTGAGCGACATCAGCCCCACTCCATTATAAAGCAGGCTGTGTTCTCAATTTCTGGCATCGGAAGTAGGCAAGTTTGAAGTTAAACATCATTATGCATTTTGCATTGAAGAGATAAATGTTTTGAAGATGGATGCTACAGTGTTAATTTGTGATTTTTTTTTTTGTTTCATTTTTTTTCCTTGAAAGAGTGGGCATTCTTGTGTGTGGA
>VWZN01013118.1:40392-89570 GCA_013396955.1 Regulus satrapa | reverse complement strand
GGGAATGACAGACATGACACAACCCAACAAAAACCACAACAATTCAAAACTCAACCCTAACCAAAAACGTAGAATTCACTTGTCTCTAGCATAAAGTAGTCCTGCAGCCAAATGACAACAAATGCTGCTCTCCATTTTTCATTAAAAAAGAGCATGTAAGAATGCCTTTCTGAGCAAGAAGTCTCTGACATTACAAATTGTTTTAGGGTTGGTGCACTGTGATTTAGTTTACTTGCTAAGTGAATATTTGGTTTGTGACCTCAGCCACCTTACTCTGAAGGGCTGTATGTAAGAGGAGAACGCCCTTGCAGCTTTTCTTCACAACTGGCAGCTTGCTAACTTCAGCTTTTACCTTAGAGACTAGCGAGGCCTATTTCAGCATTTCTGTTTGCAAGATTTGGCATACACATTTCTGATGCTGCTTTCTTACTTGAGATAGTTCTTTCTGAGCTCTGGAAAATGAGCCTCTGATGATTCCTTTAAGTTTAGTTTGGTTGAAAGAGTTCTGATGTCAAAGATTGTGCTCATGTAAAAGGAACTGTAAGACCTCTCTTCCTTTGTAAACTCACCAAATCTAAATCTGGATTGTGATGAGTTCTGTATTGAGAAATCATTAGTCTACAGATCTTAGTATCATCAATCATGCTTCTTTTCTGACAAAATTGATTTGTCTGTGGTTCCTATGTCGTATTTACTCACTTTATGATATTTTTCCTACCTTAGAGCAGTTTCTATCCATTAGCCCTAAGGTATGTCTTCAAGACACTGCTGTCCATGTGTTTCTGATTTAGCATAATTGTCTCATTTTTCAGGCATTTATATGAGATTGTCTTTTGGCCAGGAACTGCATTTAGAACTTGAACTGATTTTAACAGTGCAAAATAATATCACTAATATTTAGGAGCAGTATGCTTTTTGATTAAAATATAGTTTGTGCTGGCTTTGCAGCAATATAATTGAATTTTATGGTCTCAACAATGAGACACTGAAGTGAGAGGGGAAACTAATTTGAGTCAGATGGCTCCAGCAAACCCTATTTTTTGTTCCCACATCTAGTGGTGAAATAAAAGGAAGGTAAGCAACAGTTACTGATTTAAGGATGGGTTGAACCCAGCCTCAATCACAGCTACTGCCTCATATATAGGGCTGTTTCTCCTCATGGTGCTGCCAGCAGTCAGGTCTGCAGAGCTCTGGCATGTGTGGAGCAGCTGCAACACTGCTCCCTGAGCTGCTTTGTGAGCTTCAGACACAGCATCACCTCTGCTAAGAGACCCTTTTGGTGAACCCTTTGTAGGATTCGTTCCTAGCTGAACTAGCCTTAGGAGACATTTCAAACTCTCATCTAAAGTTGTGCTGACAATTCAGTTATAAAAGAACCTAGTTTTCTTTCCTGTATTTGCCTGTTCTAGGTTAAGATGTGACTATGTGCTTTGTATGCAAGGAGAATATTCTAATTTTAAGTGCACAACGCTCAGACTTTCTAATCTTCTTATGTTTTGTCTGCCACAGAGACTGTCCAGCCAGATACTGGGCTGTGTAAAAGCCTGCAGTGAGACTTTCCAGTGGTTTACCTGAGCTCAAGCTCTCTGTGGTCTTGCTGAAAGAATTCCCCTCTTCCAGACAGCTACACTGCTGCCTTTGAGAGCTCCAGTTGCTTTTTAATTGAGTATTGCACTGTTTTATGTACAAAGGGATAGCACATAAAATAACATTATCACTCTCAGAGATGAGCAGAGCAGTGTGTTTGATTTAGGTTGTTTCTTTTCTAAACAGATATTACCTGGGAGCTCAGTGTAATTTATTTTTTTGTTAAGAGTTTATGCACTGTTTCTTCACCTCTCTGTCCCACCCACCTGCCCCCACAACTTCTGCATGAAAACAAAGCAGTCCTGGAAATTATTTGATTTTTTTATTTCTCCTCCTAGATAAATATCTAAATACATACCTTTACCCTTGCAAGAAGTAATTCTGAACTAGACAGCAGAGTCTCTGTCACCTGGATTGAACACCAGTTTTAAGATGCTTTGCTGAATTCTTCAGGCTTGCAGAACACAGTAAAAGTTGTAAATTAAATCCTGCAACACTTTTTCAGTAGATCATAGTTACTTTATTTGCCTAAAATAAAAATCTAAAAGCAAAGCACAAAGTTAAATTCAGGACTTTTGCTATCTGCAGCAAAGATACTACTTCCAGTGAACCCTGGATTTTATCAGCCATTATACAAAGCTTCCCAGAGAAGCCTGCTGTCAAATATATTTACAATACATTTACAAATCATGAAAGCAAGTAGCTAGAGGGAAGAAAAGGCATTGCAAAGTCACTTATGATATAATTTTCTTTCAAAAATGAAAAATAAAAAAAAAAAATGAGCCATTTTTATTTAGCTCAAAAAATGCAGGAAGGAAACATAGGCTTCCAAGCCCATGAATCATATGGCAAGTACAAAACTTCATGCTGCAATTGGAAAGACTTTATATAATAATGCTAGTATTAAAAATAATAAAAAAAAAATTTCATTTAACCCCACAGTGCTTATTTGACAATTGGCAAATCCTGCATCAGGCTAAATTATTAAAGTTAAAAAA
This sequence comes from Regulus satrapa, assembly GCA_013396955.1. Lineage (NCBI taxonomy): Eukaryota > Metazoa > Chordata > Aves > Passeriformes > Regulidae > Regulus > Regulus satrapa. The sequence goes on along the minus strand of VWZN01013118.1, from coordinate 86,985 downwards.
ATAGGTATTAATCTAATAGAGATGATATCAGTGTACTCCCATAGGACTCTTATTTACCTCTATTCTAAGGCTGACAGAAATATTTGAGTCAAACAGGAGCTACTACTTACTGCAAAGCTGTTAATCATGTTGCTTTAATTAAACTGTTTAGCACACTGAATAGCAATGTAACAGCACATAGAAAATTAGCTTGTTTGCCATTGATTAATGATAGATAATGTGTGCCGTTCCCCACAGTGGGACATTTGAGCAGTTCTCTGTCACGTACAAACTCAGGCTCATTAAGGCATGTCTTTACTTGCACAGTCTGATTCAGCATAAAAGCCACACAAATAGGAATGCACTTTAAAGATAAAAACTAGATTCATATTTAGTTTATTTAAAGTGTAATGGAGGTGTAATTGCAGCTCCAAATTATTTCATTCAGATGAACAAGGCAAACATTGAAGGACAGAAGAGCAAAAGCGGCTTGAAAAGAGTTACAGGAGAATTACAGGTCAATACATTGAAAGAAAACAGTAGGAAAATTTCACCAACAGGTTATTCTTCTAGGTGTTGAATTTCAAAGAAGTAGCAACTTGATAAACTTGTTTAGGTATCAGCTGTGCACGTGCAGGGTTATAAGTTTCAAGTGCCAGCATTGTACAAGAAAGGTGTGTACAGATTAACTTAAAACCAAGGAGAGTTACAGTTCTTAGCTTCTCAAAAATGGACAGACTGTGTTTAAAAGAAAAAGGTTTCTACAGCTACTGCTGAAGATTCACTTACATTCAGCCACTGTAATTTTCTCTGTAAATGAGCAAAGGTGTTTAAGACCCAGCCTAGTTCATTTTGCTTTGTCAAAAATTGCCAGCTCACAGGTTTTACTACTTTTAATATTTAGTTTGAATCTAGATTTCCTACTACTATGCAATGTAATAGCTTTTGTAACATTTTTAATGCACCTAAGAAAATGTTTATCATCCTGAAATTTCTACTCCAATTCCACTTGCATTGTTATACTTTTAGGTTCCACTATAAATTGTGTAAAATAAAACTCCCCTTCCTCCTCCAAGGGGGAAAAAAAAAAAAAAAGAAAAAAGGATCAGTAAGCTTTGAAATAGTGCAAATCAAACTTTTAGTGGGCTTTTGTCATTCACCTCCTTGAAAACAAGCATTGGCTTTCTGGTTTCCAGCACTGGCTGGAAATGGTTTAACTTCCAGGCAGAAAGAGGATCTCTGCTGCTTTTGGCCTTTCTTTCTTCAGGTCCTCCTAGCACAGAAGTAACTGTAGCATAATTTAAGCAACTGCTTAATGCTGTCTGAATTACTGCAGCCCTTCAAATATTGGATGCAGGATTTCCCAGACTCTGCAGGGCTGACAACTTCTAGACCTGCTCTGTGAGTGTGTCACACATTTGGTTCCCGAACAAGCTTCTCTCTGCCAGCACGTCCTACAAAAGTGCTTGCAACCGCTTTGTGTTGCTCTGACCTCCTGTCAGATGTGAACCAATTCTATGCAGCACATAAGCTTCTTGAGCCTGAAATACAAAGAAAAGGTCATTTTTTGGTGGTCTATTATGAACACAGCAGCAAAACAAAAGCATTCTTTCATGTATCATTCTGTGAAAGATGTGATGATATTGCTGTATTATGTGGAGGCCACCTTGTGGAATTATGGAAGTAAAGCCCAGATGTAAAGAAACAACAGCATTTAGAATGCGTACCAAGAAATATGGATCCTGAGCTGCTTATATTTTTAAAACCCAAACATCACACTGATGTGTCATTCTAGCCTTAAGTGAATGATTATAGGTACTGTCCATACAAGCAACAACACAGGAATCTGAGGATGTGTGTAGCACCATTCTGTGGGTCATAGCTTCTTGCCTAGTCAGCTTAATGAATGCTGCAATTATTAAACCTACTGCTTGCATGGTTAATGCACAATTGCTGCTCAGCTGACATGTAGGAGAAAATTTTTACAGAGAACAGGAGCAGATGAGGAGTACAGTCAAAATTCTGTAAAACTGACTTCCAGGTTACCATCATGTTACATATTTGTTCTGCTTGCATAAGAGAGTCTGGAAATTTTTACAGCAGGAAAATTGTGCTCCTTTTCCCTGCACTTAATTGTTAACTTAAATGCTAATTAAATTTCCTCCACCAAAGAATGAATTTGAATTTAGTAAAAATTAGTTCAGTTGCAACCAGACAAAACTGGCTATCATCTTGCATCTCAATGTCAGCATTTGCTATCTCCTAGGATAAGTGTGCCAAAGTAGAATATCCTGTTCATAGTTTTGGACATATAAGAAGACGAAAACAATCCATTCCTGAAAAAAAAAAAAAAGTCCCAAAGAAGTTTGTCCAGTCAACTTGAGGTGAAAGCAAAGAAGGGAGTAGGGTAATGTTATCTCTCTGAGACAAGAAAGTCCTCAATCACACATGTGGACTCCATGCTGTGGCAGTGGACATGTTGGAGATCCAGGAATTATTCTGAAAACTGCAGAGTTTGCAAGGAATTAAGAGATTTTCTGTGTCAACATGGAATAATTTAGATTGCCAAAGACATCTTAGGTCATCAAGTCCAACCTGTAACCTGATACTGCCAAGTCCACCACTAAACCCTATCCCTAAGTATCATCATGTCATTTAAATTATTCCCGGAATGGGGACTTCCCCGTGTCCCTGAGCAGCCTGTTCACATGCTTGACAACTCTTTTGATTGAGGTATTTTCTTAATGTCTTATCTAAACCTCCCCTCGTGCAATTTGAGGCCATTTCCTCCTGTTGCTTGTTACTTGGTTGAAGAGGCTGGTCCTCACATTGCTGCAACTTCTTTTCAGGTAGTTTTAGAGAACAATAAGGTCTCCCCTGAGCCTCCTTTTATCGGGGCTAAAAAGCCCCAGCTCCCTCAGCTGCTTCTAATGAGACTTGTGCTCCAGACCTTTCATCAGCTTCATTGTTGTTCTCTGAATGGCAATCTGTTTGAAGCAGACCGGGATTCTGGAGCAACTGACGATGGTCTGTGCACTTTCTGCCCCAAGCCAGAGACCCTCTCATGGCATATTACATTCAGGAGAACAAGAAGACTGTTGCTGAACTCAGGCTGCAATCCTGACTTTTCTGTCCGTGTTACCATTTCTAGTGTAGCACAGTAAATTGCCAGTAGATGGCACACCACAATAATTTTATTTTTAAAAAATGGTTCAGAAAGAAATATGCAGCACAGTTTTTGTTAATTTTGTGTTTAATCATAGTAAAGCCCCTTGGGTAGGAGAGAGCTCAGTAAATGAGTTATATGGCTGTGGGCTTTCACAGCACCTTTATGCTGAACTCTTCCATCAGTTTGTGTATTATCATTAATCTGCTTGCTTGGCTGGGCATTTTGGTTTCTTCTCACCTCTAATTAGTTTATCAAAACCCAAATAGAATATAGCTATGAGTATTCTGATGCACACGTAATTCTTATTTATTTTGTGTCAGCAAGGATTGTATCTTTGCTTCCACTGAACATTTGTAAACCAGCATTACTCATCTGGTGTGTTGAGTGTTGTTATCTGTGTATCTATATCGGGGGACTGACTCAAAGACTATGGTAAGATTAGAGGCAGATGGCTGATGGTGCTCCCTGCTCGTCTCGTCAAAGTCAACACCTCTGCATACTCAGCCTGAGTCACACACAGAACAGATTTTGGACTGCTGCTGTTTGCGGTCCAGCATCTGTCTGGTGTATTACAGTAAACCAGTATCAATGACAAAACATCATTTTCCAAAGCAAATATTTAAATAATAGCCAAAGTACTATTAGCTTTATGCAAAGAGAAGTTTTCAGAGCAATTACACTGAAATATTCAAAGGTGAATTAAATGCTTTACTAATGATGACCTGTAAGAAAAGACAAGCAAGCAAGTTCTGCAAGCATTCTGACTGGCAAAAGGATTAACCAAAAATTAAGTTCTTGCTATTTTGCAAATTCCTTTTATCCTTGAGAGATTTTTAAAACACTCTTACTATTTAAGAGTATCCAGCAGTACTCCAAGCCGTTTAACTCTTTGTAAAGAGCTGTGATCTTGGATTCTGATGATGCATTCAGAGGGATTTAATAGGTTTCTTCTGCTTTTTCAATTTGTATGTGAAACCAAAGGTGACAAGAATCTGGAGACACAGATTTCAATGTAACCAGTGTGATGGCATTACATTAATCCAGGCCTTCTCTTTGTTCAACCCATTAGGGACTGTCAGCTCTCATCCATCTGGCTGACAGTTCTGTAGCGTTAGTGACAGCTGGTTGAAGCAACTCAGACAAAACCGAAAATTTGCTTGTGGGCAGGGTAGAACTTTCAAGAAACTTGCAATTTTCTATGTAGCACCGACTCAAGGAGCAAATCCATCAATTAAGAGGCAACTACGAAACATGGAGGTCATTCTTGACTGCATTTTCAAGTTCATAGAATCATTTGGTTGTTTCCATTGAACTGAAACTGTTACTTGGCAGTGTTATCTGTGTTTTGATGAGAGATGCACTTGAAATCAAGCTGCAGAAACAACTTTGCTAATAATAAAATTCCTTCCAGAATAAAAACAGGCTGATGTACTAACTATTTTGATTAACATATACCTGGATATTTTAAAGTCTTTGTTCCCATTTGTACTACTGTTTTTCTGGGATTTGTTCTTTTTACCTAGAAGACGAATACCCACAGCACAATATCAAAACTCACAAAACAGCATTTTGCAATCCAGTCAAGCTGCCATCATAGCTAGTCTTAACCAGAATAAGGCAACCAAATTTTTATCTATCTATCTATCTATCTATCTATCTATCTATCTATCTATCTATCTATCATCAACCAAATTAATTTTTTCTCAGTTGTGTACAACCATTTAAAAATATGGTAACTGTTATATCTGTATGAAAGAGAACTTTTAATAGGTAAAGAAGGTACACGCTGAGATGACAAGGAACTACTAACCTAACATTGAAAAGGGTACATGCCAATGCAGCTATTAAATAAGCCAAGACACTGTTTAATTAACTTCTCAATTTGTTAACAGGATTATATGTATAGAGAGAAGCTTCTTGGATTAGATTATGAAAGAACAAAAGGGGGGGGGGGGTCTTTTTCTTTGGGTTCTCCAATGATTTAAACCAAGAAACTGTATTTTATAGATTATAAAAACAACTTATTAGGATGAAGAAAGCTTTAAAATTGGAGGGTATGATCATTCATACTGTGGTCTGACAGTATCTTGATACAGTCTCTTCAGGATATTTTTTAAAAAGGAGCATTTCTATTACATTATATGTCCCTATGAAGATGACTGTGGTACTGTACTGGAAAAAGTGTTGTCAGTAGCTTTAAAATAAATGCTTCTGCTTAGTGATCCTATTGGTAAGTTCTTTTAACACCAGTTTCTGGCATTCTTAGGTTTCTGTCCCCAAAGCTGATGGAGTTTTAGGTGTTTGGGAGCTTATGTGATAGAAGAACCTCAGAGACCATACGTCTTCCTGATTTTCTCCAAAGAATTTTATTTTCCAAATTATCTAACAATACTGACAGACAAATAATTCACTACATCCCACTGACATAGGGTGACATATGCTTTTTAAATCATGTCTAGTATAATGTAGTATTTTTATCAACAGCCGAAGACCAGGTTCATCTTGTTTAATGATAGTGTTCTCCACAGGTTTAGTAATGAACTCTGACATAAATAAGAGACGTAAAAGGAAGCAAGTGGAGCCACAGCGTGACAATGAATACATATGACATAACAGGACGTGCTTTGTTAAAGGGAAATTAGGGGGCAGGGAAGGTATTACAGCCCTCCTGGTTTCTCCCATAAATCTGTGCCTCCCTACTAAGTAACACATTTTCATTCTATTGTAACTAATCAAACAAAATGCAGTGCTACAAATAATTTTAAAATATGACGCTTTAGGCCAATTTTAATCTTTTGTAAGAATTTTTTGTTACTTTTACCCCTCCTAGAAAATGTTTATTAGTCTTTTAATGATAACTATTAAGGTTTCAAACTACAGTGCCCTAAATATATCTATTACCCGGGAAGACACATGTACTTCCTACACATCTATTTTCTTCTGGTTCACAGTTCTGTCATTCCGCATTTTAGGTGGCAACTTGTTGAGGCTTTTTTTTGTAGTTTATCTGCTTCTTTTAGGGTTGGGACTTAATGAGTGAGATAGTATTCTTGTTCAGACATAGAAGTTTATTAATTATTACTCAATATTAATTATTATTAATTTTTAAATTATTATTTTCTTATTTTTTAAACTGTGAGTTCAGTAGTATACTAAGCTAACTAAAAATGGAGTTTAAGGTTTTTCTTTCTAAGGCTTTTAGGGGGTAATTTAATTATGAAACGCTAACTAAATATTTTTTTAACTTAATAACTGACTATTTGTGGCCTGCATTGTGGGCTTCTTTACTTAATCACATAACATTACTTAAACTTATGAAGAAGAATGTGAAGAAGAAGGAAAGGCTAACACTTTAAAACGTTTAGCTTGTTTTATATATATTAGTATATTTTACAACTTTAAACTCTACACTTTTTATCATGTGATACCGTACATTTTTACTTAAACTATATACCCATAATCTCAATTCTATCACTTAATTTTGGAAGCCTTCTTTCAGGCTCTAGGTCAAATGCAGCGCCGGGGGGGGTCAGTGTTAGCACAGTGTTAGCTTGGAATTCTCTGCCCCTACGCTTCTAACATCAACCTATGCTCCGCTTTGGCTCGCAGACGGCCCTCAGCGCAGGGGGGCCGGCCCGGCCCTCCCCACAGCGGGAGCCGCAGGAGGAGGCTCGGCTCGGGGCGGGCCCGGGCCCCGCGGGCGGCGGCGNCACGGCTGCGGGATCGTGGAGTCGCGGAATGCCGAGCCGAGCTGCTGCGGTGCCGTGAACGCCGGGCCCTGCCTTGTAGTGGGCTGGGCACGGCCGGCCGTGCGGTGCCGTGGGTTTAGACCTCGGCCTCCCGCAGACGTATCCAAAGTGATGACTCGGGCTGCTGGCCAAAAGACTTATGAACGCCGTTTTAACTTTAAAAAAAACCCCAAAAACCAAATACAACAGTCAAAACAAAAACCCCAAACCCGTTTGCACAGTCTGGAGGACCGTGTTTATTTTCAGCTTCTGTTGCAAATTCTGCCGCTTCTTATTTAAGAACCTCACCTTGGCTGAGAATTTACCCGATGTGGAGCTGTGTTTGTTCATGGCAGAAGTTGCAGTTGTAGTTATATGTTAAGAGTACCGCGAACAACTTTAACCGTACCGGTAAAAGCTAATTTAAAGGACGTGGCTTTATTCCTTCACACAACATAATGCAAATGTAGCTGCAAGATGTAAAGAATCATTATCTTATTCAGACTCCGGTGGTACTGGATGTATTCAGATAAGCAAAAGATGTAGAGAATCCAAGACAGAAAATGTCCTCATAATTAAGAACTAATGTCATAATATCAAGACTAGGAGTAAATTCTAAATTCTTTGTTGCGATTTTCAGTGCAGTCTGAGGTATTGCTTTTTAAATATGTATAAATATGTGGTTATATGGAATTAAGATATACCGTCATAAATATTCATAATTTTTAATTAATTCCTCTGCAATAGGAGTTAAACTTAACTTTGACTTTGGGTTTTGCCAATAGATTAGCATAACAGGTTCTGCTCTACAGATCTTGTAGAGTATTAACTGTGTAGCACCCGCTAAGCCACTACAAACAAGTTATGAGAGCCTGACATCATATTTGGGAGCTAATTCAATAACTGCCATCAGGGTGGCAAATTTCTAAATGCTTAATTGAATTTCTAACTTTCTCTAATACTGTAAAGAATGAAAAATTAAAAGCAGTTGCAATATAAGTTAGTGTAAGCATTCTTGGGGATTCAAATAATAACATAAAGGTGGGTAGATCCTTAAGTGATCGAAGCATGTTAGAGAGAGATGTGGTGTGAAGGAAATAATGACAGAATTCACTTTTAAGCAGGCTCATTTATTTGTTTTTTTTTTTCTGGTGCATGTTACTAATTTGTTAGGGTTTATTGCATTTTTTTCCCCTTTGAATAAATTTTTGTCTTAACTTTGAATCTTTTTTTTTAGGAAAGAGATCTTTGATGTTGCTCTTTACAGGGTAGAAAACACTAGGTTTTTGTTATTGGAGTCTTCTGGAAATGCATAGGAGGAAATCTTCTGTACCTTTAAGGCAACTAGTGCTGAAACTTGCAAGTAACCTTTTACTAATATTTTCATTGAATATTTTCAAGCTTCATGTTTTAAAATAAAAAACACCTATGTAAAAATCCCTTCTGTCCATATGTTCAGAGCTCTTAGTTTCTCTCTTGCTGTGATTGAGCTTTCCAGCGTGGGCTGGTCCTGAAGGGAGCAATCAGAGTTAAGAGCCACTATTTCTTGACAAAGGCACAAATTCCTATTTTCGTGCATTGCAAATCGTCCCTTGCAGCCACCTACACTGTGCAGAATGTCAGTCTGGGCCGGGGGGGTGGGGGTTGGCTTTCAGCAGGAGCACTGAAGCAAAGTAAACTTCATTGTTTGTATTTCAGAAGGGAGAAGGAGGGTGTAAGTCTGCCATCACTATAATACATGAAATAGAACTTATTTCAGATCTTATTTGGGCTGTTAAGTTACTCCTCCAGCAAGACAACACCTTGAGGGCACTACAAAGTCTTTAACCTAACAGGGAATTTCTGCTCCTCTTGCAGCATGCATTGATGAACATAAGGGGCTTATGTTGTGAGTGGTGACTGATTTAAATTTTCCTTTTGGTCATTGTGGTTGTATTAAGATTTGTAATATAAAATGATACAGCTTCTTAAGAAAAAAATACCAACAGAGCACCCTGTCTTATGTTCTGGAGCACACTGAAATGTCGTGGAACTCGCTGTATTTTTCAGGACAGATGGAAGTTTTGTGGTTCATGATGTTCCTTCAGGATCTTACGTAGTGGAAGTCATATCCCCTGCTCATAAATTTGAACCCGTGCGCGTTGACATAACTTCAAAAGGCAAAATGAGGTGAGCCTTTCCTGATTTGCCTCTGTATTGATGAATTACGTGTGCTTGACAGCGCAGTGTAAGAGTGCGTGGAGGCAGTGCTGTAGGTCTGATGTTCCATCTCAGACTGCGTGTGTCAGCTTCTTTTAACATCACCTCTAAAAGCACATTTCTCAATTCTCAAACTCTGATAGTTTTCTTCCTTTTATATTTATGGCCGGAAATAAGAGAGAAAAGAGACTTTAAAAGTTGGTCTATTTGTTTGCTTTTATTATTTTTTCTTCAGCTATCCTGAAATAAAATCTAGGCATAAACTAGTTAACTGCTTTATTTATTATTTGTCGACACTTGTTTTTTCCTTCTTCCCCTTTTCCATTTCTTTAATAAATGGCACAATGAAATTTTTAAGTATTTGTGTTGCATCCCCACACTTACTACAGTTGCTGATTAATACTAGCAGTTGCCAGTTTGCTTTATTTCTGTAGGATTGTTGGCTTTTCTTTATGTTGTGGCCAAACCATTCTTGACTGTAACTGCAGACTATTCACTAATACAGAAAAATCTTTGTGTTATTGGTGATTTTCATTTAAATGAAAATGCTCCTAGTTAATTTTTCTTTGTTCAAGTAGGCACATAGCATCTTAACTTTTAGAATACAATCATCACTGTAAATACTCCTGCAGTATATTTAGGGGAGGTTAAAAATTGAAATTTCACTGAACACAGTGCAAACAGGCTGTTTATAATAATTAGTATAATATTATATAATATAATAATATTATTATAATACATGATGTGAGTCATAACAATGTTTAAGCTTATAATAAGCCCAAACAGTTTGTTTGAGCTTAGGTTTTCTCTAAACTTTATGGAATTTTTATTTTTATACTTCAAAAGTATCTTACTGGCAATAATTAACATGTAACAAATATAAAGATATAGACAAAATATTTGGTGTAACCTCACCCTTAGCACTGTTTGTGTATCTGAGGACTAGTAAGGTAGCAAATTTGGTGTTGAGCAGATTGCTGGGATACATCTGCAGAGGAAGGTAGCTGGAGGCTTAGCATCTCTACCAGTCCATCAGATAGAAACTATTATGAAGAATGCAGTTGAGGAGTCAGAGATACATGAAAAATGATGATACCTGGGGAAAATGTCAATAGGGCTTTTGTAAGGGATGTGCTGCCTTTAAAAACTTATGGGAGTAACTAGAAAGAGGAAACAGCATGTGGATAACAGATGTGTTCAATAAGATCTACTTGAAAGTCTCAAGTTTTGAACAAAACACATAGTCATAAGGTAGGAGGGAAAGACATTCCACAGATGTATATTTGGTGAAAAATTCTCAAGGAATAAATTATTTATGGACAGAAGTCATCCATGGAGTTGTACAAAGTGGATAAATATTCATAAATCATGAAAAATGGGTCAAGAATGACAAAAATGTTAGTACTGAGTAATTAACTAAATATTTGGCCCAAATGAAGAACACTAGCGATGGAACTATGGAAAAACCTTACAAAGTAAGAAAGACTGAGATTTAGCATTGCTAAATACAGAGTAGTGCACTTAAAGAAAAAGTATTAACTTCATAAGTAGTTGATGTCCTGAGCAAACTGGTTAACCTACACTACACTGTTCAAAGCTGGACCCTAAACAGCATGGTGTTTCTTGCTTGTGTACAAGGTGATAAGAAATGGTTTGCTTTTGATTCCATAAAATACGTTGCTGAGAGAAATTAGCTTTTCAAAAGCAAAGCCTAACTGACAATGCATAGCAGATGGCTTTGTTTGTTGTATTTCATTAAAACTTGTTTGGATTTTTTAAAGTCTTCTTTATTATTTGCCAAAGATTCTATGTTTATAGTTTCAATTATTTACATTTTGCCTAATAGAGCAAGATACGTGAATTATATCAAACCCTCTGAAGTTGTCAGGCTGCCATACCCACTCCAGATGAAATCTTCTGGTCCACCTTCATACTTTATAAAGAGAGAATCTTGGGGATGGACAGATTTCCTCATGAACCCTATGGTACGTACGGGCAACACATAAATACTATGGGTATGCTAAGGATAAAACAGTTGAGAAAAAAGTGCATTTTTCCTTTGCTCTTCTGAGAGGATTGTCTTTTTGGATTTACTTGCTTACAAGTGAGAAGTTCTTTTTCTGAGATCTCCCCTATATACCACTGTTAATGTTTGTCCTCTGAAAATAGCCTGTAGTCTCTTCCTTTGATAATGTGATGCTGTTCTAATAGTGCAGAGATCAACATGTTGCAAAATCATAATTACAACAGGCATAAGAGAGAACAGCCATTTGCCTTATTGGTCCAACTTTGAAAACTTTTGTTTAAAGCACAATACTCCCTTGTCAGGTTTCATTCCTGACAAGTGGTACTGGCTTACTGATTCCCAGTGCAGTGGTTCTGGAGTTTGTCTGATTAGTAGAGCTTCATTTTATTTTAGTAGGTCCAAAGGTGTTTAGTACAACAGCTAAGCTGAAGAGTTATTTCCTGTTTTCTCCATAGGTGATGATGATGGTTCTTCCATTACTGATATTTGTGCTTTTGCCTAAAGTTGTCAACACCAGTGATCCTGATATGAGGCGGGTAAGTGCATTCAATTGATGGATATGGAGAGACCAAAGATAATGAGATTTCAAGGCACAGAAAAGTAATAAAAACAAAACTGTACTTTAAAGGAAGGCTTAATGGGCTTCATTTATTCAGCTAATACAGTGTTGCTGCTTTAGCAATGAGTCATTGTGTCAAGGGTGTTGAGAAGAGTCTTACATGGGGTTCTCTTGGGCTTCAGCCTCAGCCGCTGTTTACTACACTGTTAAATCCAGAGATTGTGCTAGTGGATATGATATAGAGTCTTAATGTAGTCATTAGATTATCTGATTTATTGTCCTGTCATCATGCAAAATGCCAAATAGCAAAATGTTAGGACAAAATGGATATTCAAAGTGTTTGCTAAATCTTTTTATTTTTACAAGTATTATTTGTCTGTCATGGGTGGCTGCTTTATGAAGGCTTGGTTTAACTGAAAACTCCTTTTTCTGTAAATGACCACTGCCTTCAGTAGTACTTTATAGGTGTCTGAGTATTTGTTTTTTAATAAGTAATACCTTTCAAAAGTATATCAGAGCTGTATAGTGCTCTTTTTGGCTATAATTTTGATTAGAAACAGATACAAAGATATGCTAGGTATTCGTGGCATGTTCTTCAAACTAAGCTGAAGTCTGGAAGTTGAATTTTAAAAAAAGATTATCACATATTCCTCTTTTTTTTGCTGATTTGACACTGCTTATAAACAGGCTGTTCTGATGGTAAAACCATCAAAACTTTAGATTATTTAGTTCTTACAAGATAACTGATGTGACTTCTTTAAGAGAAATTTTTTAATTGGATGAATTTTTCTTATAATTTAACTTATCTTTAAAGAGTAGGAAAAACTTGTTTTTAAGAACTAAATTGTAATGGCCTTCTCTAGATGACCATGTATTAAATTGTTAAGTGTGAACTTGTGGAGTATATGGAGACTGATGTTTCTCAAATTAAGTTGTTTTTTTCTTTCTGGAGTCAGCACAGTACTAGTTTGTATAGAAAGAGTAATGATTTAGTAACTGTGCTGGTTGTAGAGGTGTAGTGTAGATGTAAGAGTAACAAAGGTTACTAAAATGCCTTGGAAGCACTTAAAGATCTATAATTCTGGATGGGAGAAGAACCAGGTGACAATCCCACATGAAATTCACAACTGCTGTAAGCATTATCCCTTTGTGGATGTGCAGTTCAGCTGTTGTATGCATTAAAAGTACTTCAAGACTGGTTTATTTTAAAATGTGCTGATTCATTTCATAGAATCACTGTGCTAAACCCTAAAGTTACACTAAGCTTACCTGGATTTATGGTCTTGTATTAAAATCCTTTTTTTTTCCTGAAGGAATGAAAACTCACCTGCAGTACTCTAGTAGTTTGGTGTCAGAAAGCAGGGCAATAAAAATATCTAATCCATTCAAACAGCATCAATAATGTGTTAATTTGCTGTAAATAAAACAAATTTGAAAAGTGAAAGTGTGACGTCTATGAGAGCACAGATCTGAATAGCTAAACAATAGCCTAAATATTAAGATGGGAGAAAAGTAGTGCTGAAAATAAATAATTTTTATATTTTAGGAAGCTTTTTATGCGATGGTTGCCCTGTAAGACTGCTTAAGACATGGTTACCATTTTCCATACGCTACAGCTCTTAGTTTTGGGATTTGATGTTTCTCTATGTAGCTGGGTGTTTGGCTGTGGTTGCATCAAACTATGTAGCAATATGTATCCTGGAGGACTACAAAAAGTAAAACAGTATTTGGGAAAATTCTGTGTCTTTCTCCAACAGGCTTTCAATTGATACCTTAGATACAGCCAGAATTGTTACAAATATTAAGATTATCTGATCTTTTCCTGCAGGAAATGGAGCAGTCAATGAACATGCTGAATTCCAACCATGAGCTGCCAGATGTGTCTGAATTCATGACAAGACTTTTCTCTTCAAAATCTTCCAGCAAGTCTGGTGGCAGCAGCAGTAAAGCAGGGAAAAGTAGTTCTGGAAAAAGGAGGTAGTTAAGTCTTCCTCCTATGTCTGAGTTTGCACAGGTTTTTGTTATTGTGTGGTGTCATGTTTATTTGTCATGAAAGATCGAAAAGCCACTACTGTAAACTTTAACCAGGCACAACATATGTTATGCTACAAGTGTGGTTTGTAGCTTTTTTTTAGACTGTATAAGCTGTTTTGTACTTGACAGTAAGCAAAAGATGACATGGCTTCAGTACTGTATCTGTATAAAGTTACTGATGATACTGAATTGACTATATTGTTCTATAGAGAATTAAAATAAATTATACAATGTGCTTCACAATAATAAATATCTTAATGCATAAAAAAATTCAAAGATAATAGAAGTGGAGTTTAGTTTTAAGATGTCTTTAGTGTTCTACACTTGTTGAGTTCTGAAATGAACAAGTCATCCTTTCAAAATGGAGTTGTGAGTTTACTGGGTAAGTAGTTTGCACATCAGCTCATCACATGTTACATATAAAATCATTTTATTTTCTGCTGATTGCTGCCTCTGCAATTTACAGAATCACAGAGTGGGTAAGGTTGGAAGGGACCACAGTGGGTTCTCAGGTCCAGTCTCCCAGTCAGGATCATCCTAGAGCACATGGCATGGGATTGCATCCAGATGGTTCTTGGATATCTTCAGTGTGGGAGATTCCACAACCTCTCTGGGCAATCTTTACTTCAAAGATTTTCTGCTGTGTATTGCCCAGTTTTATTCTGATCTACTTTCTGCTAGAAACTCTTTGCGAGGAAAGAAAACAAAGTATCTTGCATGACTAAGCAATTTAACCTGTTAAGATTTAGTCTTTCTTTTCTGTATCGCTTCTGCCTCACTATTTTTTATGTATGCTGTGCTTTCAACTTGCCAGTGGTATGATTTGAGGCCAAATACATAATTTTAAATGAAGTTCAAATTAATTAATTTTAAAATGAAAGAAAAGAACTTAAAGGGTTGTAGGAAGCTAAATTTTGCTCATCTTATAAATTATGTTCCAAAGAATATGGCTCTCAAGGAATGATAAGTCACTGGCAAAACTTTGTTCTTCGAGCATGCCTGTTCATCTCTTATGTGGTATCTTTTCAAGCTAGCCAGAGAAAAGTTGAAAAAACTGATTGTTTTTTCACTAGTTGAACATTTGCAATTAAAATTACAGCAATACTTGCCAAAACCTATCAGCAGCAGTCCATAATTTTTTTTCATGATAAATACCTTTCTTCATCTTTACAGTTTGTAACTTAGGTAACAGTGTCCATGCAGAGTAGGTAATGTATATCTGCTTCCAAAACCGGTATTTAACATCCATTTACAGTATATCTGAAGTAAAATCAATTCTAATGGATGTATTTGTTCTGCCATATGCAAAAGAGGGCAATAAATTTTCTTCAAATACATATTTAGAAGTTATGCTGGGAAAGATAAAAGTTGCAAGACTAAATACTCATTCAAAAGATTAAGTCAGTTTTTAAGGTGTTGGAGAAGAAATAACCCAGTGTTTTCTGTGGACAATGAAAGATTTCACTCTGCAAAGTAAGCTGCACATTTTTGCTCTTTTTGTTTTGCTTGAATGGTCTTTTTGTATCACATATTGAGTAAAATATTTTCAGTGGAGGCAAGAAGATTTCTGGATATTCTTGTTGTAAGGATCTGCTGAAATAAATGTCAAGTTCCATTGGTGAAGAAAAAATCCAAACTGTTTTAAAAACCCTTTCAGCAGGGTCTTATGAAGAAACAGAAAACAGTTCTTAGAAGATGGAGCAATTAGCATTGTTACTGTACTATCCTGGAAAGTACAAGCCGTGAGTTACTTTTGTTTAACATTAATTGAAATAACAATTGAATTGCATTAACTTATAATTAATCATGCTGATGAATTTTTCTGTTAGGAACATGGAAAAATTCCAGAGGTAGGAACTAAGAAAAAAAATCCGAAGGTGGGAACTAATATTCTTTCATGGTGTCTGTTCATGTTCTTGATTTGTCTTCAAGAGAGAATAGAGAATTCAGGCCATGAAAGATGAAAGTCTTTGTTAAGAGTTCAGAGTAAAAAAGTTAACAAGAATTGTAAAGATCGTAGTAAAACTTTGGAAGGAGCATATGGAATATTCAACACCTTTTCTTAGGACTTTGTATATGAGGGTTGAGACGGTTCCTTTTTGCATCAGGTTCAGATTCATTGTCCCGCTCTCAGAAACCTGTTAAAATACCTGTGAAAAACCCAAGCCCAAAAATCTTGTACATTATTCCCCTCCTTTTCAGATACCTTTCTGGTAAAGCAATTTGTAGAAGTGTGTTAGTCTGCTGCTGAACTACTGCAAGTAATTTTTTTTTTTCATTTTATTTTAGAGCTAGAATCTGTGTGTCAAGTGAGAAAAGAGATTCTACCCAGATTGCATTGGTCACTTATGGTCTATTGGCCATTGTTGTAGTTTAACGTCAGCCAATAGCCCAGGCTCACACAGCTGCTTCTCACTCACTTCCTCCAGTGGGATGGGAAAGAGAGTCAGAAGGATAAAAGAATATTTATGGTTTGAGATAAAGGCAGTTTAATAGGGAAAGCAAAATCTGTACACACAAAGCAAAACAAAGAATTCACAACTTCCCATGGGCAGGCAGGTTTTCAGTCATTCCGAGGGCAACAGGGCTCCAGCACACCTAATGCATACTTGGGAAGACAAAGCCATCGCTCCCAACCTTCTTCCTCCCACTCTGTATGCAGAGCATGATGTCATATGGTCTGGAATATCCTTGTGGTCATTTGGGGTCAGCTGTCCTGGCTGTGTCGCCTCTTGTGCACCCCTAGGCCCCTTGCTGGAGAGGTGGGGTGAGGAGCAGAAAGGGCCTTGGCTCTGTGGGAGCGCTGTGCATCAGTAAGGAAAACGTCTCTGGGTTATCAACACTGTTTCCAGCACAAGTCCTAGCCATGGCCCCACACCAGCCACTGTGAAGGTTATAACTCTGCCACAGTCAAAACTAGCACAAATAAAGTTGTAATGTGGCTTTGAGCTATCATAAATGCCACTAGACAAAACTTACTTGATCCTGTAGCAGTTATAATGCAAAGTTGAATTTCTGCAGAAAATAAATGTTGTAGTTCAATTTTATTTTCTTATTTTCAGATTTTTAGGAGTCAGTCTTGTGGTTTAGGTCTGGCATCTCTGTTTAAAAAAAAACCAAAACCCAACATAGCTGCCTTTTAGTGAACCTTCTTGAGAAAACATAAGGCAGATTGTAAATGGAAGCAACTGATACCTCAGAACAGAAATTAAAGATTAACTTGGAGTATAGACAAGCTGATTTCTTTATTGCCAAAGGAGGAAGACATGCCCTCTCAGTTTGAACTGGATAATCCTGCTGCCTTCTGATTACAAGTTTTGGTACTTCTCAGGCTTTGTCATACATTGATTTAACAAGTGAAATTGGTTCATTAGCGTGCTGGAATTCTCTTATGCTTTAGAAAGTTAAATCAGCTCACAGAAGGATCAAAGAAATCCCAGAGCCAGCAGAAAGTAAGCACCAGAAACATTCAGTCAGAAGCAGGAATTCTCTGTTCCTGGCAGTGAGCATGAGCAATAAAATGAGCTCACTGCATCTTGAGGATTTGTAGCTGAAGAGCTCATTTAGCCACGTTTCTGAATGAGTGGGCTACTGAGTTTATGACAAGCCATGTAGAAGGGAGAGCAGACCTTTTTACTGAAGTCTATTAGTCATTTAAGATGGTCTGGAAAGTGTTTGGAACAGTTTGAAATAATTTTACCAATTGCATCATCAAAGATACATTCTCCACATATAAGGAAGAAATCTAATGTACAGCTATCTCCCCTTTGTTTTAAACAATAAAAAATATTTCTTGTTGCTCTTTATCTTTTTGATGCAGTGGGGAATGATAATGGTTCCATAGATGGGGTGTGTATTGCTTCAGAGAGACAGGCTGGCTTGTGATTAAGACTTGTATTTGTGAAGAGAACTTTAGTATCAAGTGCCATGAGTTTGGATCAGCTGTCAGACTGTACAAAACATCTACTGTTCCTGTTCCAATTTCTTGTGTATGAGTTATGATAATCTCATCTCATAAAAGTAATTGTGAAGATAAATTTAGTAAAGAATATAGGGTACTCAATCGTGTAGTGTACTCCACTAGTGTGGCAATGAGCTTACTGAAATAAAACCTTGTTAAAGAGTACCTTTATTAAGCATTATTGTGTAGATCTTTATATGCATCTATTAAAGCAACCATTTTTAGGTAACTGCATGGCAAGATTTCAAAAACAATCTAGGCAATTTAAGTATGTACAATTTTCCAACTCGGTGTGTATTAAATCACTAAGATCCATTTAAACTATCGCCATTAGGGTGTTAATGAACCCTTAATTGTGATTAGTAGCTCAAAGAGACTAAAGTTTATTTTACAGCTTGATAAAAGGACCCTAGGCTAACAGTGATAGCAGTACCTTGAAGTATTAAAGGATTTAACTTTTGTGTTTAAGACATCTCTGACCTTAATTTTGTTGCTATTGGTAGTTCCTAGATAGTGAATTTGCATTCCTACAACTTTATATTTCATTTGAGACTTACTTCTTTTAGGAAAATAACCAATATGAAAAAATAGTAATGAACCCTTAGTGTTTTTCATTCTGATGTGTCAGAAAAAAGTATGTATATATATGGCTATATACTGTGCTAATTTAACAAACTTGGCAATGACAAGTGAACAAATGAACTGTAGTCACAGCCTTTAGAAGAGCACTGACTTCTTTGCCTATTTGGTATTTGCCTGTTACCCATGTGAGTGAATAAAAAGCAGTTACCCCATGTTTCTTTCCATCTAGGAAAGATTGCTATACCATTCAAGACATTAAGTTCATCAGTCTTTCCCTCCATCACAACACAAAAACTGGGCATCCATTTAAGGCTCTTCCCTAAGTGGTACAATCTAGCCAGTTTTCCCCCACTCTGTGCAGGGTTCATTCTCTGTGATAGTCTTATAATAAATATATTATTACACTTTAAGTCCAAGAAAGCAATCAGTATCGATAGTGGAAAAAAATAGAATTTTAAAGAATTTTACTTCTTTCATAATTTCAGTGGCTTTAAAGACAGGACCTTAGATCTTAATGACTATTTTGAACATTATATTGTGTGCATAATCTGATGATTCAAGCAGTATATTAGTACAACATTCAGAGAGCTTTTAGTCAGAAAATTGTCTGTAGGAATAGTATTGAGTTTCAGTCTATTTTCAGATTGAACTAGTTGAAAGCTTCTTGAGGTTATAAATAGGTTGAGGCATTAATTTTTTTTTCTGTGTTTCAAAAGCCATAAAGGATTATTCATCCTCTTTCATAATAAATATTGATTTTTCAGGAAAACAGTTCACTTTTGAAATTACAAGGTTTTTCCTTCAATTATGCTATCAGTAACCTTTATGTAATGCTTTGTTTCTAATAAGGCTATAAAGATTTAATGACAGAATAATTTTCTGCAGAAAAAAAAATGGAACTTTAGCTAGTTAGCTCATCTATTGATGATGCACAAAACATCACAGTTAGGATCATTTGTGTTATGCATTTGGTCTTGCATGGCTGGTGGGAATAAAAATCAATTAAAGATTGTCATTCAGTCAAGGGCAAAAGGTACTGTGTATGCAACAGAAAGAAAACCTTTTCTGGCCTTCTTCAAACAAAACAGAATTTTTGACTGTTTCTTTTAATTTGGATACAGACATTTTAAAAGTAATATAGCAGGTGCTGAAACTCATTTTGAAGCACAGCAAGTAAAAAAGGAAAACTTGTTTTAAAGGAACATTTTTTCTGATTAATTTCTAATGAAATATTAGAATGTTCTCCTCAAAACATTTAAGGGTCTTCTTGCTGTCTGATACACATGGGTGTGAGTTTTCCATTGTATTTCAGAATGGAGAATAGGACACCCGAGCTCATAGTTTGGTGTACAGGGCACAGGACTGCCCTTTGCTGTGCAGATGCATGAATAGTCCAGTTAAATACTTTGGAATAATACTTTCCATTCCTGGGATCAGAACAGAATAAGACTTCAAACAAATTTCTGGCAGTAGGGATGAATGTTTTTTTTTCCTACCAGCTTGTTTTCTCAAATCATCCATGGATGTGGTTCAGAATGCTTCAACTTGGCAGGTAAGAAATGATAAGCTGAATTAGTAGATAGTGTCCAAAGACATTTGAGGTCAAGCCTCCTAAGGAGCCTGTATTTTTGCCGTGCTAAACATTCTCTCTTAGAAAGAGGAGGAGCTCAGATGAGAGGTGGAGCAGTTACTAAAAGTTACTGAAAGACAGGCTTATAGTGGAATTAGTACAGCATCCATCATCATATTTACCAAAAGTGATGAGAATTGACCTGTGGTGTTATTACCAAGTTTGTGACTAAATGTTTGCTTCATAAAAATAATACTCCTACCTATAGCTTTGTAAGAGTCCCCAACATTAGACATGAGCTCCTACTCAGCTCCTAATCAGTAGAGATTCCTAGAGGAACCTTTTCCTGAAAACCTCTCATTTTTGGACTTGAATTGTAGAGTTGATACTCCCTCTTTTCTTTTGATTTGTTTTTCTGCTACTTCTACTCTACTGTGATACATGCACAGATTTTTTTCATTTCTATTTTCACTTAATTTTTATGAAGGCTACAAGAGTCTTGTTGAAATTGCAGTATCAAGCTCTACTGAGCTGGTGCAGCCAGATAATTGTATATATCACTTGTTCTTTCAAGTGTTTCACTGGTAGCAACCAATTATTTCTATCACCGTGTTGCTGACTAATGGTGGAGAGGTCATTTGTCCTGGAAAGACCTGACCAAACTTCTGTGCTTTCTTTCTAATATGTTTAAAACTTATTCTTAGAGTTTTGTTGGGTTTTTTTTTCCAAAGTGTAAGTATACACCGAGGAGAGTGTTAGAAGGATTTTAAAGAATCCGACACAGTTCACTGCAAATACAAGAGTTTAATATAATGCACTGTTTACAGCTATTTCACTGAGAAAATAAAATGATTTAATAAAATGTCCAAAGGGTCTGGACAACACTTCATGAAAAAAGTAATCTTAAATCCCATTTACTTGCACCAAAAGTCACCTGCTGCTTTCAACCCACTTCACCAGTATCACACAGTAAAGAAACATATTTGTAGAATTCTGCTTGCCAATCAAATTTGTTGATTGCTAAAAATCTGCATGCTCTTGGTCCTACATTTTACTTATTTATGTGTCTTTTTTATATGACAAAATTACCTTGCTCTCTCAAGCTCATTAAATGCCTTTAGAGCTTTGCAGTCCCTGGTTAGCCTTTTATAATCTTCTTGAACATTGTTCAGATTTGATAACTTTTTTTAAAACTAAACAAACTTCCACTTTCTAAATTAACTTTTTTGCAAAACATGATTGCAACTAAAAAAGATTTAAATTTCTAACTTGATGTAAGCACTATTTATTTGCTTTGGGGTTTTTTAACAGTATTTTATTGTCTATTCTTTCCTTATGTATTTTTAATACTTAATGTATATAGTTTATGTTTACGTGCTTTTACATCCTAAAAATGCCTTTATGTTCCTAGTTAGGAATTTGAATAAGCAATAAGAATATGATGTGGTTTATCAACAGAAGTCTGAACCAGGAATTAGGCTCTACTGTGTTTTTTTATTTTTAGCAATGCTTACTTGCTTCAGTTAGCTCCTTTACAGACAAAATATAGATGAAAGTTACCAGTGCAGCCTGATTCCATTCATACCCGTGGAAAAGTACATGCACACATCTGAGGATCTTGCTCTGCTATTCAGCGTTCCTTTTGAAGGGAACTTTACTATTCCTTCTCCAGCCAGTGCAAGGTGTATTGGTCTCAGCAGCGGAGCACAGACAGCATGACTGCAGATAGAGATGGTGAAAAACTCCCAGCCTTCACTGTAGAAATGTATTTTTAGCCTGTGTATGGCCTTGTGCTGCTGTAGCATTTCCAGACAGTGTTGTCTGAGTGACCATTATCTGTGTCCCAAGTGTGCCATAACCATGCAATACTCCAGTAGACAGGAAATGGCATTTAGCCAACCTTTAGCCGGACTGAAGCGGGGGCAAATAAGAATTTAAACCGTAACCCTGAGATCTGTGCATAAACTTCCCTTAATTTCTAAATTCTATATTTTTTATTCTGAACCAATGCAGGTTTTATAGTCTGTACAAATTCTTAGACTATAGGTTCATAACACCATAGTTCCTTAAAATCTTTCACTAGTCATTGAGCAATCTGACTAATTCTTATGATATGATCTCAGCCTCTCTCCTGAGGAGAGCTGTGGGCAGTAAAATGTGTTGTTTTGACAGAAATTTTTTTGCTCCCACCCTATCCACCCCCTGTGTATTATTCATGTTGCTATCAATTTTCCTTAAACATTAGGATCAAGAAAGTAAGTCACGTACTTAGTGTGAGACAGTGGAATCTGTGATAAATATAATTTCCAGGAGAGATTGATTCTACAGTCATTTGCAAAGACACATGTTAGAGTGGTGGGATACATATATTTTGGTTTGTTTTTTTGGCTTGGTTATTTTTCTTGGGCTCATCATCAGACTGAGAATTTACTTTGTTTACTTAAACCCTGCCTTATGTTTTGAAGCATTTTTTTCATGATTCTTCCAAGCCCCCCTTCCCTTTTTTAAATTTTTTTTTTAGCAATGCTACTGAGCTGTGAGGTTGCTAAAGAGCAACAGAAGTCATTTTGGAAATGAGATGGTTGCCATGGCAATGCTTCCAGCTGCTTCTTGTCCCAGTTGAGAAAATATTTTTTGAACTCCTATATTATGAGGTTAAGCTATAATGTTTAAAATTAAATCATATAGCTAATTGATTTAAAATTAGGATCAACACATTGTTTTTAAAATATTTTTGGGCTCATAATCATCTGAAATTCTTGACTTAAATAGTTGTGCAGGTACTCCTCAATTTTTTTTTCTATTTGTTCAAGTACTTGAGGTAATACTAGTGGATTCAGATGGAAAATATTTTTAACTTACTGATTTTACTAGATGTGTTTTTGTAGTAGAAATTATCCTGAAAGCTGACTGTTACCTAGATAGGTAGTGTTAAAAATATGACTCAGAGTTTGACTCATACTTTGAAATATGCCAAATCTGGATCAGATCTGAAATGCTAGACACTTTTAAAGTTTATTTTCTCTGAAGTCCAGAGCTGATGAAGTGTTGGTTGTTTTTGTGGTCTCTAATCAATCTCACTTAGAGCAGGATTATTACCAACATCACTTCAGTCATATTATGTCTAGCCATTATTGAAAATCTCCAAGTACAGAGGTTCCACAATCCATCTGGCAAACCTTTTCCCCTGATCCACTACTGCTGGAGAACAAGCTTTCCCAAGTGTTCAGTTTGAGTCTCCAAGACACAGATTGTGGCCATTGGACTGTGCTGTTGTTAGACTATGGGATTAATCATGCAAAAACCCTGGTGAGATTCAGGTGAAGAGTGGCATGCAGAGGAGCTCTAGCTAGCACAATCAGTGAAAACTGGAAGGCACAGACTTCTCTGCTCTGAGGTTATCAAAGGAAAATGATTAGACCATTGTCCCTGGTGTGAAAGCCAAATGAAAACTCCCAGAGCTCCTGGAACAGCGAAGTATTGCCTACAGGGGATTTGCTATGGGATACAGGGGAAGGACACTTTGCAATTGTTGAAAGGTTATTATGGGATACTTTTAATGGGACTCTGAGAGCATGTAGAACTTTCTGTAGAATATTTAGTGGAAGGACCAAAGTCAGAAAAGGAGGGATACAAGTAGCAAGGAAGAACAAATCTGGTTTGATTTCTTTCTTGACCAGTCTTTGCTAGCTGCTTTTCATCACCTTATCATCCCCTGGGGTTTTTTTAGTTATCTTATTTTCTGTGTTTTGAAAGGTATCTTACTCTTTATTTTGCTTAGCTTTTTCCCCTTTTTAAAAGATAGGCCCAATGAAATCCTCTGGGACCTCCATAACTTTAAAAATGCAATTGCAAATGGTTCAGAAAGGATTTTTTCTAGATCATAAGGTACATACAGAATTTTATCTGTCCTTGCCACTTTGAAAATACTTAACCACTTCAGTTTGTTTGAGATGTTTTTCACTTAATCTGGCCTCCAGTCCTACTCCTTCATTACTACTACTATTATTCAGTCCTACTACTTTGTTAAGTAACTGATCACTGCTTATGAAGTCTGCAACAAAAAAAATAGGTGCCATTTGCCCTTCTCCCTCATAAAATAATGGAGCTTTGGGGTTAACTTTTTTTATGTCACATCCATTTACAGAATATGTGTTGGGTTTTTATGTCCCTTGATAGCAGTAACTTTTAAAATTTTGACTTCTAATTTTATCATGATCCATTATTGTGTTATCCCTATATACTCTTAGGATTTGTCCTTTGACTCCACTTGCTTACACAACTTCATTCTGACTTTCAAATTTTTAAAGAACTTTTTAGCCAGATCTTTTGTGCTCTTACTATAGTTCCTGTCTTTCTTCATGAGAAATAGTTTATCATTTCATCTTCACGATATTTTATTAATTGCCAGCCTGCTCAAAGAGCCTGTCTTTCTCAGACTCTTAGCAAGAGAGGATAGAAGATAGTTGCCTGAGTTCATTGTCTGCCTTTTATTTTCTAAAATACATTTTCCTTAAAGTGCTGCACATACTTTTCCTCAGAATCACAAATTCTGCTATCATAAGCTAGGTGTCACCTAACTGGCATTCCATGCAAGTATTCTCCAAAAGTTTTCACCTGCTGTGCTCATATCGGGCAATTTTTTCCACCTGTAGAATAAAAAAACTCAATTACCAGATATTTCCTATCATACTGTTTTTCAAAGCTACCTGAGCAACTTACATTTTTCATTACCACCAGTGCTAACTGTCAGCTAATCAAGCAGTTAGTTTCCAGCATCTTCCATGATGATGCTTTTGATTGTATTTTTCAAGTTAAGACAGTGTTTTTGTTGAAAGCAAACCCTCTTCAACTCTGTTAAGTTTCTACGCTCTTAGAATTTAGTCTTGGGTTCAGCAGAAAGACAAAGAATATGTTTTTAGTATTTACTTCAGTTCTTAAAATATTTTTCTAAAAAATCTCAATAAATTTGCTAAACCTTTGAAAAGTCAAATGTTTCTAAGAGTGCAGCATTTGTTCTGTTTTACATTCAGTCAAAAAATATACTTTGGTTCATTCCCCAAATAATGGTTCATCTCACAAATACTGAATGTGTAAAATGAGATTTAAAATTTCTATTGAAAGTAGCCTTATGTGCAATGTGTTTCAGCAGTTAATAACTACTTTCTGCATTGTCAGACAAAACACTTCATATGCCAATCCCAGCTCATAAGTTCAAGAACAAGTGAAATCTGTTAGGAACATTTTTTTTGTTACTGATCCTATGCAAAGATACCAAAGTGCATTTAGCCAAGGCTGCAGAGCAATTCAGAATCACTCAAAGCTGCAAATGTATTTCTATGGCCTGATTTTGTTGTTTGGTGGGGCTTTGTTGGTTTGTTAGTTTGTTTTCCCAAAGCAATCACTTGCGCTGTGTGCCCATGAAACTTCTTTCAGGAAAGATACACAGTGAGCCCTTTGTTATGTGTTTTATGTGTTTTGTCATGTCAGAACTTTATCTCCTGTACTCCTCAGTATCCTGAACAACATTTTTCATGTAAATTAGCATTTTGCATGCTTCTGGTAACTATGCAAATCCATTCATCACCCACGTCAAGCCTCCTTAAGGTCCTGGGTATGCAAGTTTCCAGCCTGTGTCAAGGCCTTTCCCATAATGACAGAGTCTGTCTTGGGCACAGTGATCATTAAATGACAGATTTTTAAGTTATTGGAGAACTAAGGAGTGGAGCCAGCAGAACTGCCTTGGAAATCTCTGGATTTCCAGGGAGCTTGGCCCCATCCTGAAGGGCAAAGGAATCCAGAAAGGCAGAACATTCTCTAAGAGGGAAATCTCAGATGCAAGAGCAAGATGTCCCATGTGCCAAAAGGTGACGAGGAAGAATGGCCTGACTGAACAGAGAACTGGGACAGGAACTCAGAGAGAAAAGATTATATGACCTTTGAAAGAAGGGGCAGGAAACTCAGAAGAAACACAAAGATAATGTGAGTTTATGGGGAATATGATTAGAAGGGTCAAAGCACAACCAGAATTCAATTTGACTACAGCCCTACAACACAATAAAATGTTTCTATAAATGCATTACCAGCAAAAGGAAAGGTAAGGATAATCTCCATTCTTTATTGGATGCAAGCAGGAACAGTGACAAAGGACAAAGAAAAGGCTGAGGTGCTTAAAGCTTTAAGTGGTTACAACAGCAAGACCAGTTGTTAAGATACTCAGCCCTGTGAGTTGGAAGACAGGAATGGGGAGCGGAATGAAGCCACCATAACCCAAGGGGAAATGCCCAGTGACCTGCTTTGCCACCTAGACACACACAGGTCTGTTTGGCCCAGTGGGAGCTGGCAGAACTGCTCACTGAGCCACTTTCCACCATTTCTCAGCAGTCCTGGCCAACCAGGAGGGTTAGTAGCACCCATCTACAAGACTGGAAGGAGGGCGTGGGGGCTACAGGCCCGTCATCCTGACCTTGGTGCTGGGGAAGCTCATGGAGCAAACAACCCTGGTGGCACTCAGGACAACCAGGGGATCAGGCTCACACAGCATGGGTTTGTGAAAGATGCTGCATGACTGTGTTTCCTATGACAAGGTGTCATCCACTCAAGTGGATGATGGGAAGGCTGTGGATGTTGTCTACCTGGACCTCAGTCAAGCCTTTGATGTTTCCCACAGCATTCTCCTGGAGAGACTGGACTCCTGTGGCTTGGATGGGTGCACTCATCTCTGGGTAAGGAAGGGGCTCGATCCCTGGCCCGGAGAGTGGGGGGGAGTGATGCAGCATCCAGCTGGTGACTGCTCACCTGTGGTGTTCCCCAGGGCTCAGGTTTGGAGCCAGTCCTTTTTAATGACTTTATCAACGGTTTGGATTAGGGGATCAAATGCACCCTCAGTTAGTTTGCAGACAAGAAGCTGGGTGGAAGTGTTGATCTGCTGGAGGGCAGGAAGGCTCTGCAGAGGGATCTGAGCAGGCTGGATCAATGGGCCATATGGATATAAAGAATGTGTAAAGAGTATTTCCACGCAGGAGAGCCTGAATTGGAAAAATTAAAATGAATGCTTGTCAAAGCTCAGCAGAATCAGAAGGATAATTAAACCTTCAGCATACTGTAGAGAAGGAATGTGTGGTCACTGAGCTAGAAAATAAAGTATCTTAATTAACATGGCTAACAACAAGAAAGTTTTATTTTGAAATCTGTATATTAACAAATCATACCTACATAAAGTACTCTGATCCTAAGATCATGATATAATTTATGAAAAACCATTCTCAAAATAAGATTATCTCAGAGAGGGAGATGAAAATATTTTAATTGTTTTTCAAAGTTGTCATCTACAAAAATAGATGCCTTTCTGAGCATGAGTGAATGAATGCTGATGCCCTTTTCTCTTCTAATTAAACACTTCCCACTTCACTTCTGCTCTGCCAGCTCAGACGAAAGTTTGGAAATCAACAAAGAAGCAAACAGCAAGAAAGTTAAAAAAAAAAAAGAAGGAAAGTCAGGAGAGGAGATAAACAGTGTTGAAATATAATATGGGAATCAAAGATGCACCCCAATTTATATCAGGGTGACAAGAGGGCCATCAATAAATACCACTAGAGTCAATGGTGTTTTTCAGAGTGTATATGGACAGAGTGGAAAGGTACCTCCCCTACCTTTTCTTAGCATACTATTTCAGCAAGATCTGTACCTGTTCAAAGCAATTTTATATTTCATAAACTACCATACAGTATTTTCATGCCTTAGACAAGGCCTGTAATACTTGGCACCAGTCATAAATTTGATATTGTCAAATCACAAATATCAGAAATTCCCTGAGCTTCATAATGCTAAAAGCAGGGAATATGCGTTCTTAAACTTTTCCCTGTGGCTCTATAACTGACCAGGGTCATGGAGAAGATACAGTGCTGACTCCCTGTGGACATCATTCTGTGTAATAGATTGCTTGTACTTTAAAAAGGAAGAGAAAGATCACTGAATTTTAAATGTTACAAGTAAATATTTCCTAAAACATTTGCTGTGGGTATTGATTTAATTGCACATGAAATACAAATCCTCACTGAAGATGAATTATTGAAGAACATAAATTATGACTTGATATTAATCCTGAAGTAGAGCTTACACAGGTCCAAATGTTCCATCAGTTTTAATTGTGAATTGTTTCAAGGACAGAATCTGATCAAAGTGGGTTGCAGGGTGGATAAGGAAGCTCAAAAGCTTAAGTGTTGTCTATCTTTTCAAAGTGTAAATGTAGATTAGATTTCAACTAAGGGCTGTGCAGGCTGATGATAGAACTTTCAGATACATAGTTATATAGCAATAATTAATTTATTTCATTCATGACAGTTTTGGTGTTAGTTAATGTTAACTGACTCTTGTTAATCCACACAAACTAAAATAGAAACCTGTTGGCCAGCCTCTTCTGCTTTTGTTTGCGGTATTTTTAGAGCTCTTAGACACCATTTCTGATTAATTCACATTAAAACATGAAGTAGCAACATGGTTTATAGTTGGATCGTTTCTAATACTTCAAAACCAAGTCAGCACTGTGCAATTTAAATGTGACTACATTTCAGTAGATCTTTGGGTTAATTCATCTATGAAAAATAACATAGTAAATTTTAGCATCTGCCTGTGTCAATTTAAGCAACATAAATAATTTGCTGAACTAAAATTTCTTCATGGTTCTCCACCACTATTGGTTAACAAAGGAAATGTAATTTAATTACTATGTCATTTTAATAATTTTGGAAGAACTTTGTACTTTATAACTCATACATACTTAATTGCAAGTATAATATGTCAGAGCAAAGTCCAACAGATTAAGCACAGCGTGAAATAAGGAATATGCAATTTTGCTGCATTTGAGATAGCATTGGATCTGATTTACTCACCTGGACTTAAGTAGCAGGCAAAGTACAACTGTAGAGAGTGAGCTCATTCATGTTCTTTGCCAGTCTTCACTTGAAAGAGGTAAGGTGCCTGCCCAGTGCTGCATTCCTTGGGGGCTTTCTTGACAATTTTTAATACCAATTCCTATTCTGGAATTAAATTGATCTTTAAATCAATTCTCAATGTTTATGTATAAATATAAGTGAAGAAACAATGTTGACTCATTCAAAAATACTAAAAGAAAAACAAAACAGTTCAAAAAATAACTCCAGATCTAAGTTCAAATTTAATGAAAATCAGTATTTGAGCTTGTGGATTAGGGTTTGAATTAAGTAATTTATAATTTAATATTGCATAATAACAACAATAATCAAAGCTTTCAGGGAAAAATAATACACGACAGTAGAAAATACAAGTACAGCAGAATTTACATGCTCAAAGGGAAGCACTGTCAAATTTTATGGAAGGTAATTTTCTAGTTTATTATGATCCCAATATCAAATGACTAACTTTGCACAAACGGCAAATTATATTTTAATAGTAAATCATAGTCATTACTGAATAGATTTAGGTAGAATAGACAATTCTGGTTTGCTGGTTTTGTGTACGGTAGGTGGAATAATTAACTCTCAAACCTGAACTTTATTACAACTAGATATCTTGGACATAAAAAAAAAAAAATGTACTGAATTTTTTCACAGTGGAAAACTGTTTGCTGAATCTTCTGCTAAATCATTAGATTATAAGGAATGTGGCTTTGTTGCAACAGAAGGATACTGGTCTCTGCAGACTCTGTGCTGATGCTGGCAGGAAATAAGCCCTGACCGAAGACCTATTTTGCTAGATCTATTTTCTGCCTTCAGTAAAGCCACTGTGGGGAGCCCAGCCCTTAAAAACAAAAAAACACCAAACCAAACAGAAACAAAACAAAACAAAACAAAACCACACACACACACACACACACAAAAACCCAAACAAAGTTAGAAAAGCATAAAATAATTTGGTTAGAGTCTAAGTAAATATATCCTTTGAGAGTATAGGAAGCATTTGATTACCTGAATATTTCTAAGCTGTTGTTGGCAGAAACTCCTCTTCAGAGAATCTGGGATTTTCCAAAGTGAAGACTCAGGATTTAGTCCAGTAATAGCCTAAGCCTTCCTCTGTACTAAATGAAGTATTAATTAAAATAATATTAATTAATTCAAAAGGTACAAGGATAAAATTAGGCTCAAAGCTGTTTCAATTCAGTATATTGAACCCTTGGGGGTTTTGAAAAGGCTAAAGAAAAGTTCTTTTGCTTTGTTTACTGATTTTTTTTTAAAATATGACTGAAACCTGTGACCTGTTACTTCAATCTGTAGAGAGAAATTCACAAAAAAAGCATAGTTCAGATTAAGTGACTTCTCCAGTGCATGGAAACCTTTCCAGCACTAGAAAAAGCCATGTCTCTGAGTACTGTTTGAGCTGCAGATAGTCAACAGATGTAATGCTCCTGTTTCTGTCCCTTCGATCATTGGTGTCTTTATTTCACTGCAGTTTGGATTCAGGGAATAAGAAAAATTCAACTAATAGTTAAGAGTTGTGCTTTTTCTTTTGTTCTTCACATTATTCTTGATAGGTTTTTGCCACGCTCAAAATTACATTATGTTTCATTGCCCAGCATGGCACAAGGTGACAGGTAAGAGATGTTTTAAGTGTCTCAGCACAGTACTCTGTGTCTTTTGAAAATGAATTGCTTGTCAGAAATGAAGTCTGAGACACCAGGAAAGGAGAGGTCCTTCAAGGAAGGGAGAAGCCAACTTTGACAGAGGCTTACTGTATTGAAGTTTTGTTTTTCAAAGCCTTTCTCCTGCAGGTCTTTTGTACTCAAAGTCATAAATATTGCCATTTTCAGCTCCAATTCATGTTCCAGTTCTGTGTTGCTGCAGGAGGACTGACGCAGAAGGAAGATGTTATTGAGGAACTCAGCGGGATTCGTGCTGTTCTTGCTCTCTCAATGCACTGTGTCCCTGGGCACCAAAGAGGCAGTGGTCCTGGCTAATGCCCACCTTCTTCCCCAAAGAGACTATGAGAGACTGGGAAACACCAATGAAAAAGGTACTCATGAAGACAGTGAGTGATTTGGAAGCATTTGGTGTTTTATGTTACTGCTTTGCTGTAACTTTTTAAACCAACATAATGTGAAAGCTAGCCCTGGAAGAATAATTTGCAATATGAACATGTTCTTCCACAAACTCCTGAACCTGTCTGTAGAAGCTGTTCTATAATCTTCACTGAGAAGGGAAAATGTGAGGGTGACTGTGTATATTGCTGGCTTGGACAAGACCATATAAATTACTTAAATAATTCTTCAATAAAATAATGGCATCACATTTGGAGTCAGATAGGCTATGTCCACCAGGGAAATGTAATTTTTCTCACAGAGATAATAAAATTATCAATTTTTAATTAAACACAAATTACAAATATTTCATAGTTTAATGACATAAGGTCATGCCTTTCAACTCTATGGAGAAGTGAGTAATTTCAATTCATACACATATTTCTGAGTAACAGAACAATTAATACCATCCTTCCCTACAAAAGGAATTATCTTTCTGTAAGCTCATCCATATGTAAATGTATATTTAAATAAATTATGTTCTGGCTCTTAAGAAACCTCAGAATCAATTGTAAAATTCAGAGTACAGTGCTGTAGTTTCAGAAATGCCTGATATTATACTATAGCAAGGAATTACCTTATAAGAATGTTACATTTTTAAAAACCCAGTAAATATTTTAGCCCAATAGAGAGTGTCAACCCAAGCCTTATATGACATTTTTTATTACCCTCTCAGTCTACTGGATAAGCAATTAAATGTAAAAACATTTTCACTTTCACCTATTTTCCTGATATTGGTGTTCAGCACTGAACAAAACTGTAGTTCTCCCTGCAAATCCAAGATAAAATTTAACCTGGATTTTGAGTGAAAAGAACTCATCCTAAGAAAATTTTCAGATGTTTATAAGCTTTATACTAACAAGAAATATGCTTTAATATCTCCCGTCTATCAAAGAACACATGGCATACATTTCAGAATTTAATCCAAGGATATTAGAGGTAGGTGTCTGAAGTATAAATTGGTTCAAGAGAAATTAATTTGGTCATTGAGGGTAAGAGTAGATCTATTTATTAAACTCAACTATCCTACACATGGTACAGAAAACTGCAAACTTGCTTAGTACTTGAACTGGAAGAACACTGGTGGAAAAGGAATTATCTGAACACAGCTTTTGGCTTTTCAACCATATTTCTGTCATAAATGCAAAATCACACTTCTGTTGTATGACAGAGTAACAAACCATTTTTTGAATTTCTGAATATTTCCTGCATGTTCCTGTCAGAAATCCTCCCCCTTTAGCTGAATAAATGCCCATCAGCTACAATGAAGTCAGTCAGCTTCCAGTCTGAAGAGAGTCATTCAGTCACTCTAAAGGACAGAGTTCAGTTTCTGAAATTTATTTTTTGAGCAGAATTTACTTAAACTTTTTTCTGGGGCGGGGGCGGTTTCTTTTTTTTCCACTCAGACTATCCAAGGGATTGTTTTGAGATTTTTCAGCGCTCCAAAGGAAATTGCAGAGATGGCCTTTACATCATCCAACCAAAAGAGGAACCAATTGTTGTCTTTTGTGACATGCAGGACGGCGGCTGGACAGTAATCCAGCACATTACAGCCAACAGTACTGTTGACTTTGACAGGACCTGGCAGGACTACAAATATGGATTTGGCTCTGTTGATGAGAACCACTGGCTAGGAAATGAATACATGCATCAATTAACTGGCAGCTCAATGCAATATATACTTGGAGTTAAACTTGTCAATCTAAATGCTGAAGTCAAATGGGGACAGTATGAGCCATTCCTGATTGAGGGGGAAGAGTCTCAATACCGAATCAGGGTTGGTCTTTACAAAGGCAATGCCACTGATGCGCTGACCCTGGACACAGAAGCTTATCTCCATGACAACCAGAAGTTCACCACCAAGGACAGAGACAACGACAATTACTTTATGAATTGTGCTAAACTGGAGCTCAATGGCATTCCCGGGGGAGGCTGGTGGTATGACGCATGTGCCGGAGCAAATCTAAACCGCAGGAATGTGATATACTGGCAAAAAGACTGCAACAAGCAACGCCCGTGCAAGTTTGCATGGATGATGGTCAAACCCATTGAGCTCCACCAGTCGTACCCCACCAAGGCCTGCCCTTGCCAGAAAGTTGAATTGTAGACAAGCCATGTGTATTTGATAGGAACCTGGATCCTTTCTCAAGTGACTGAAGTGAACTCACTGACTGAGTAATAACCTTAAGTAACCATGACAGAAAACTTAAATTGAGCATCTGCAAGGGATTTATGATGACATATTGTCCAGGACTGGAACACGTTACAAAAATTTGCCAACCACACAAGGGAGAAGCTGTCAGAGACTGACGCCTTTACCACAAGATTTAAATATCCAGAAGATTTGAATAATTCTTTTTATACTATTTTAGCCATAGGACAAGTCCAGTATGAAATCCAGGATATGTCTTGTACAATATATACATGAATAAAAATGCATTTCAGAAGGTTTTGCTCTGGTCTCAAGGTTCATGATGATTGCACATCTGTAATTGCACATCTCCATTTATCATGCAGGGAGGAAATTTCCAGTTGAATACCTATATTTACAAAATGCACATTGAAGAGTATTGTGTACCATAGGGCGCCAGCAGGCCTTTTCTTTCTTACTTTTGTGAATGGTATTTTAATATTTAGAATTGGAATTAACCTCATCCCCCATAGCTTCTTTCCCCCTTCATTGACTCTACGTTTTTAATGATTCCATACACAGTGAAGTATTCAGCACAGGCTTTTCTTTTCTGCCTTCATTTTAGAGCACTCAGCACCCATGGGATTGTCAGATTTCCCATTTAAAGCCACTGATCCAAAGCTTACAACATCTCTGAATTTTCCCCTCAAGAAAATCAGTGAATAAATATTTTAAAATATCAAATTGATATTGCAATTGTTTATTTATTCCTCTGTTTTCCCCCTGAAGATTACTCCACTCTGCTTACCATTATCTGACTGTTACTTCTCCTTGTTTCATGCTGTGCTTCAGCTTACCACTGTGAGCAAAGAAGAGAATTTTGCCTTTATTTCATATTTAATAGTTTCAATTGTTTTAGTACTCAATCTTGAGATCAATTAAACAGTGCCTTGTTTCTAATTAGAAAATAAAATTTAAATATAAATTATTCTGTTTTAAACAATAACAAAAGGATTTAAGTTTTTATAACCTTGAATACCTTGTTTTCCTTTGCCATTGTTTGAGCTGCTTCACACAGTTCTATATCATTGGAATAACTGAATGACAAATGAAGAGGTTTTATTGACATTAAAAAATGTCAGAATAATAATTAGATTATCATGTATGTTTTCTTAGATATTTCAGTTAAAGAAATTCCAACAACAGATACTATCAAATTCCTACTTTTAATTTAAAATACTATTCGTAATTGTCATGAAAATTGTTTCAGAAAATACATTCTACTGTGTTTTGAGAGGACCAAAATTATCATGATTGTTTAAGATGAGAAACTATTTTGGAAGCAGAAAAGACAAAAAAGCTATTTTAATTTTTCTTAATGCACTGCAGCATTTTCAGAAAGAGATACATCTCTGTGATGTGGGTGAGTCCAAGACAGCATGCATGCCAATTTTGCAGCATCTGATTTTTTTCCCCCAGAATTCTGTGTCCAAAGACAGAAGTGTGATAGGGGGAAAAATGGTTAGTACCTGAATTAAGTTTATATTATTTGAGTCTATTTAATGTGGGTTCTGCATAATTATATCAGGATGCCTCCAAAGTGATGAGGATACAAGAAAATCACCTGAGTGCTGCCAGTCTCACATAGGTTTTGTTAGAATTCCTGGCCATATAGCCAGATGCTCACACACATTCCAAAAAGTGTTTTTAGTAACCTTGACAGGAAAGCATGGAAGGGAGAGTCCACAGGCTGCATGTGATCATCCAAAGCAGGTAACCTGCTCTGGAGCACACCCTTAGCTTGTTTTAGAGGATTTTGGAGGTAAGGATTCTGCAAATAAGTTGTGTGAATAACTTGGGCACCAGCAGACCAAATCCAGCTTCCCAGTGCTAGAAGAACTCTAATATTAACTGGAAAAACCTATGCACTGAATTCCACTACAAAAATTTAATTTAAAATGTAATAAAAAATAAAACAAGTCTACCAGCAAAAAAAAAAACTGAGACATTTAATTGAACTCGGAGTGAGCTACATTCCATCCATACATTGTTTAGAAGTATGGATTGAAATGATTATTGGGGTTGGGTAAGGGACCAAGTACTGGATGAAAATAGGTAAGAATATTCTAGAACATCCACCAGCCTAGAACCTTTAGAAGCAGACTAAACTTTACTTCATAATTCCTTAGTAGAAGACTATTTTAACGGAACAGATTTTTTTTCTTCTGTTGCTGAACCGTGATCACCAAATACCCAGAACAGTATTGAAGGCATCTGGCCTTCATCAATGCATCAGTGAAATCACAGACTGAAACATGGGGGTTTCTATTCTACCCACTCCTAAGTTCTTTTGCCAATCACATTTCTCTTACGCTCTCTCTCTTAGCCTTTCCTGATTTTACTGCCTCCTGTAGTATAGGAAAGAAGGAGGGTCTTCCAAGGAGTAACTGCTGAAACAAATTTATTTGATCAAATAAATATCCTTCCAAAATGAGTATGACACGGTCTAGAGCAAAAGCTTCCAGCTGTCAGCCCCTGTGAATGGAAGGTATGTTCCACTTTAACCATGCAATCTCCTTACAATAACAGTGAAATAGTTTTCTTTACCTCTGCTACTTTGCATTTCTCCTTATAATGTCAACAGTAGGAAATGTAAGCATAGTCTCACATGCAATACCACATTAAGCAACTCAGAATTTATTTATTATTTGTCTTTAAAAATAATTCAATTTTCATATGAGAAAGTGCTTGCATTTGTTTCTGATTTCCCAGGCTTCCAAGTAACCATATTTTATGTGTTAACCATAGATTTAAAAGTGGTTTTAGGGGCTGGCTGACTAGAATTGTTAATTTATTGATGCAATACACTGCATAAAAAAAAAAAATTAACAATGTTATCTCCATGGCCTCATTTTCTCTTACTAGAATTAACAGTCCTTTAGTCACTCTCATGTCTTTTGCATTTCAGAAGGCATCAGGCCCCAGTCAGAGTGTTCCACAGCTGGAATCCTCCACTGTACTGTCTCTCCACCCTTCCTCCTATAGCTACTTGAAGAATTGCACACTAAAGGAGGCCTTATGGACAGCATGCATCAAAACCAACTGTCTGACCTCCACTACATCTAGGTTGCTGCTGAATGTAAGGATTAAAAAATACTTCAGCTCCTATCCCAGCATTGTAATCCAGGAATTCAGTAAGACCCCCCAGCTTAAGAGGTCTACTGGAACAGAAGCTATCAGCAACGAGAGTCTGGAGGAGGACCTTTTGAGAAGAAAGCTTCTGAAGGATTTGAAATGTTTGGTTTATTTGAGGAGGACTGACTTTGGTATATCAGCAGTTACATGAAGAAACTAGTGACATTTAGTGACCGACGGCAAAAATACTGAGTAAAAGGCAGTTCTTTTAGTCAGTGTAACAAAGACTGCAGTTCCTCGATCCTGAAAAAATACATTTACCAAGATGGAAAAAACAATTGTAACACCATCCCTTTCTGAAACCACTAATAGCCATAGATTATCTCCTGTTTTATAACATGATGTGGTCAATTTTTATTTGTTTTAGCTACTTATGGGGTAACTATTAATAAAATCATAAACAAGAAGGTTATTAAAGCTTAAGGCTTAATGACACTGTCAAATGTATGAGGAAGAACATTTCTTAGGGAGTTCAAAAGGTCGCAATGGAAATTTGGGGGAGACCACATAAAAACCAGAATGGTTTCTTACTGACTTGCTGGGGTGAAGGCAAGTAGTAAAGTGAAATGACAGAGTATCCTTTTCTAGAGTTAAGGTTTAGCCTGTGTTTCAAAACAGAGAAGCCACTGACTACCCAGCAGCTGCAGGAGCATGACAGAGCTGTCCTCTGCAGAGCTCTTCACTCTAAATAGTCACAGAAAGTGCACAACTATATCCAGGTGTTC
Organism: Regulus satrapa; assembly: GCA_013396955.1. Lineage (NCBI taxonomy): Eukaryota > Metazoa > Chordata > Aves > Passeriformes > Regulidae > Regulus > Regulus satrapa. Next base: position 50,077 of record VWZN01013118.1, on the reverse strand, counting down.
TACATCTGTTTAAAAATTCTGGAAACTCTTCCAAGTATTTATCTATACACTTAAATTACATTTGCAAAAAACGAATGTTAGTTAGCAAATTATGGGGATCTGGAAAAGGTAGGGATGCGGCATATATGAAAAAGGAGAGATAAAAATCATACCTTCAGTTTGTGGGAAAATTCAGTACCTGAAAATATAAAAGGTGCTGGGTCTCCAAAAAGCTTAGTTAGAGATATGTATCTATGAATCTATATTGATAATACATACATATCTATATATGTGTATGTGTATGAAACCATGTAAAACCCAAATGTAGTTTTACAAAAAGCATTTCATTAGCCCATGACGATAATCAATTACAGGATCAGTAAAAATGTCATTATAAGGACAGATAACAAAATAACAAGATTGTCCTACACTGCAAAATTCCCACAACACTTTTTAAAGGTACAAAATACAGTCAAGTACTAACTGATACTCTGATGAGGACCACATTTGTCTTTTTGTGGTTTTGATTTCTTTTAAGAATAAGCATCTGAGATAACAATAAAGTAACACACACTTTATCTAATTCTTGATATTTACAATGTACTCATATGTGGCCATGTAAACTGTCTCATGGCTAGGTGCTAGCAGCATAATTTGAGCACGTGTTTCACAATTACATTGAACCAACATTGTTGCATCCATCACTGTGTATTCTAATACATTTACTGAGTGAAAGTCCATAAACATTTACAGAACATTCTTGATCAACAAATGTCAAAACCAACAAAAAATAGCCCATTTAATTTCAATAAGAGCCAATGCTTCATTTCAGCAATAAGAGTGCAGCTAGCAGGAGCTGTTACAACCTCACAAATTTTGCCTTTAACTACAGCTTGTGCCCTCAGAGAGACACATTCATTTGCTAAAAATCAAACATAGTTTACTGAATGACTGGTCTGATGTAATAAAAAATAAACCCACTCTAATAAACAATTTGTACATAGTTGCTGTACACAGGAAAAGCCCTGGATAGTGACAGAACAAAGCTGATGAAAGAGTTTTATAAAGACGTCTGCTTTCCTTTTGTAAGTAATCATATGCTAATGCACAAAAAATAATAGGCTCAGTATGGTGCATAACAAAATCAATCATGTGAAGTTAGAGAACATATTTTTACATTGCTACACTGCTAATCTTTCACTGACAAAATTTTCCCCTGTGGACACTGAGGCTAAAAAAATGTTAATTACTTGTACTGTGATTGTGGAGGATTTATCTATCTGTAGGAAAACATTCTGATGGTACGATAATTTAACATGTTATACAAACAATTTCACTGAGAGCAATGCTACATTCAGAATGATTTATACAATCCCTGAAACGTGCAACTGGGTAATGTCACCACTGCAATATCCCACTAAAGTGTATAGTAGATATAATATGAAGATTGCCTTAAAGTAATATTCCAAAGTATCTCACTCAGAATTTTGACAGAAAGACTAGAACTTAATTGGAACTTTGTGTACATGAAGATCTTTCTCATTTCTTCATAAATGTGGGGTTTTTTTAGCACTCCCACACCTCATGACTCCTGTTGCCATTAACTTTGTTTTCTTAGCACCTTTCCTGAAGCTTTTTATTTGTTCCCACTGCAAGGAGCCAGGTCACCAGCTCCATACCCACTCACTTGGTCAGCGCTGCGGGGCTCCTGCCAATCTAACACACACATCAGGCAGGCACAAGCTGTCCAGCTCTGGGACCAAAAGCCCTCTCAAATCTCAGCTAGTGGTGAGCTCGTAACTAGGCCACAACACAGTGGCATAGCAACTACAACCCAGTCCCAGAAGCCACGACCACTAGAGGGGTTGACTCCAGCCACATCTGTAGCAGATGTGGTTTTGCTGGACCAAAAGAGAGTGCCTGAAGATAACTCATGTTTCCAAGCACCTGATGTTGACTAGAACTTGTAAAGCTTTTTAAAGACAAAAAATATAAAGTGTTTTTAATAGTTTTACAGGAACATTAAGAATTTGCTTAAAAAATCTTTCCTCTTCAAAGGATGCCAGTTCTCTCACTGTATGTATATAGGTAAATGTTATGTAAACTTTTGGAGCAAGGTGTAGCGCAACAAGGGAGATTCCAAAAAAGACTTTTCTTGTGTTATAGATAGACTGTATGCATTCATTATGCTTTACAGTCAGTTCTGATTTGTATCATTGTCACTGTTGAATAAAATTTCCTTCAGAGGTACTGGGAACTAGAGAAATTCAGAAGTGTCTTCTAGCCATCACCATTTTTACAAATGACAGCATGATGGAACTGATATTAGGACTAACTTCTTCATGTACAAAAGATATTATGTATTTCCACTTTCCACTATGAGCCCTTCCTAAGTCCCCACAAGAATCAGCCTTAAAGTGGAATTTTTCTCAGCATTATATTCTCCTATAATGTGTGTGTTCATTTGGAGTACTATGAATCTCCCTAACCATTTAGTATTGGGGTTGACAGCATTTACCCTTTAGACAGTCCTTGTTTCATCTCATCAAAACAGAAGTAGCACAGGCTGCATTGCTTGGTACATTGAAAACTAAATAAACAATACACTAGCAAAGAACTATAGGAAGAAACAGTTCTGCTCTACAGGGAGGAAACTGAATGACATAACCCTTGGACTGGATGATCATTCCAGTCTAATTTCTAGTAATTTATAGTTCACTCTACCTATTCTCAGGCTGAAAGGACAAAAGACAGCAAACACAATTGTAATGCAATTCTACTGCATAGTCAGAAATGACCTGTGTAGCTCATAGCAGACACTGACTTTTTTATCCCAAGCACACTACTTTCATGCAAAATTCAACTTTTCAGCAGAGTTTTTTAACCACTAGACATAACAGCAATGGCTTTGAAGGGACAGAATTTGCTAAGTTACATCAATATCTGTATTTCCCCTTATTTTTTATACAAGAACAGTTATGGCAATCTGGTATTGCCCTGCCAGTATAGTTTCTCTTCCACTTTTTTCTTTTTCCACTGGCAGAAAAGCAGCATTTTAAAAGTCTTCCTGAAAGTTTTATTACAGAGGGCATAACACATGGGGTTAACAGTGCTGTTCACATAGCACAGCCAATACCCAAGGTGCCACAGTGTCAGGGGAATGCAATCAGAGCAAAATGTGGAGATCAAAACCATGATATTATAGGGAGTCCATGTGAGGATAAAAGCCAAAAGAATGGCGCTTAAAGTCTGTGCCGCTTTGCGTTCCTTTATAAGAACCATTCGTTTCCTTTTGGTGATTTGATTATTTATATTTGGATCCATGCTTTTGATGGAAGGTTCCTTTGACAGAGCAGCAGAACAAGGAGTTATTTTTACTTTTCGGCAACCATTGTTGGCTTCCTGGGTGCCATCAGCCTTAACCACCAAACGGAATTTATAGGCCACACATTTTTTACTTTTTTGTACGTTTTCTTTGGTAGGTGACAAAAAATATTTCTGGTTCTCAAAATCGCTTTCTTCAGGTTGGTCTTTAACAACAACATCTGTAGTCTCGCTGTACTCTTCTGCCTTACTTTTAGATGGACTTTTGTAAGTTACTTGGAAAACTGAGTCAGTGGCAAGTTTATCCTCATCTTCTGACGACGCGTAGCTGCTGCAGGTGGTTAACTGGTCAGCCTTAGCCCAGTCCATACAAGTACTCGCTGCCTGGGAGGCCTTCGCTGTCGCTGATGTACTTCGACTAGATGAAGACCAAGAAGCCTGGCACCTCTCTCTTTTCACTAAGTTTTGTTGCTTGCAACCAAAGCAGGACTTCAGGAGAGTTTTCTGAGGCTTTACTGTCTCAAACTCTGCCACAGACTCTGAGCCCTGCAGTTCAGCAAGGTCCTTGGTGCGTTTCTCTGTCTCTTTATAAATGCGGCAGTACAGAATGGTCATCACAGACACCGGAATGTAAAAAGCAGCAATTGCAGTACCAAAGGTAATAATGGGTTCATATAGGAACTGTATCTGGCACTCTTCAGGTGGTACTGTTCGTTCACCCACAAAATACTGCCAGCACAAGATGACGGGTGCCCACAACATGAAGGAAATTAGCCAAGCCATACCGATCATGATGCCAGCTCTTTTGGGCGTGCGTTTGGCCCTGTAAGTTAAAGGCCTTGTGATGGAAAAATATCTGTCAAAACTGATGACTAGGAGGTTCATTACTGAGGCATTGCTAGCCACGTAGTCCAGGGCTAGCCACAGATCGCAGGCAAGGCTTCCAAGGGTCCAGTGGCCTATGAGTATATAGGATGTATAAAGGTTCATAGAAAATATCCCAATGATGAGATCTGCGCAGGCAAGGCTGAGCAAGTAATAATTGTTGACAGTTTTGAGTTGACTGTTAACCTTAAAGGATATCATCACAAGAATATTTCCCACTATGGTTATTAAGCTTACAATTGCAGTTACAGTGGCAATAGTAATGACTTCCCAGAGGCTATGCCCTTCTAACTGCTTATGGTTGATGGATGAACTGTTTACAACAGTAGAATTGCTAAATAAATTGACTTCCATTCTTGTCCTTGGTGTCTTGTCATCAGGACCTTAGCACTGTTGCACACTGCTTTCTGTACTCAGAAGCATCCTTTTGGAGATAGCTATAAAGAGCAAAGGAAAAAAAAATTAAGTAGTTCATTAAATATCACAGATTTCCATTAGTTTCTATGAAAACACTTGTCAAACAACATATCAAATTATTTGTTTTCTCTTTTTGGTTTTGATTGCTATCTCTACAATTGTGAACATAACTAAAACACACAAAGTACATCCTAGGACAATGTGCTCTGGCATTTTATGACATTTCAAAATGCAATTTCATAAGGCAGTCAATCACCCTAGCTCTTGCATTTTGAATACCTTAGGAACCCTCTACATATTCTCAAATACAGACATTTAAAGTTTCGCAGTGCAGTAAGACAGTGAGTCACTGTGTTGTTTCCTACAGTATTTAAAATGCATGCCAAGGTTTCAGAAATGATCTTTGAACACATTCTAAAAGTCACTAAGAACAGAAAGAATAAGCAAATACTGGGGATGCATGGAAATTAGGAACCACACTGGCATGGAGACAGCAAGAAACAGACAGGTGTTAGAAGTGCTCAAGGTAATGGAAGGCAATCTTTGAGAAAATGAGATCAAGAAATCTTAGAGCAGAGGACACTGATGGAGTTCAGCATGGAAATACAGTCTGGGTAGTTTGGATGAGTGGATTGAGGATACAGAGGAGTAAACTGAAGAGGAAGAAGCAGAAGATAACAACAGTGGTAAAAAAATGCAAATTTAATAACCAGTTTAATATACCAATTTAATACTTGCATAAGCAGCAAAAGGTGAAAACAGGACCACTGTATTAATGCATACCTGACACTGGCATCCATTGCTTTCTACATTCTCCACTGCCATTTCTTGTGCCAGTGAACCTGTATTAGGCAAAGTTTCTTTCAAAGATACCTGCTGGGTTTTGAGTAATTCCATCACATTGGGTGATGCTAATCACTTATTTGATGCTTAGTCTTGCTAAACTGTGTAATTTTGAAATAGTCAAACAGTATTCAGTTTTTAAAGTCAGCAATGAACATTAACAGATTTTTTTACTGAGCTTTTAGCCTGTGTAAAACTGGTATGAGCTATTTTTCAAAGCAGATATAGGTTCAGCTAAAATTATCACATGAATCACCTATTAAAGTCCACTTCTAAGTCTTTAAGATTCTCTCTACATCATATCTCTATTATATGGTCCTCCCTATCCATCCACACCACTTCTTTGTGCTTCCATCTTTCATCCTAATTCTCAGAACATTGTTTTCTTTGGTCTTGGCAAGTGTCTTTTATTAACTGCAAGCTTTACAGTCTATCTCTTCCCCACTTCTGTCTTTTGTACCAAGTAGTTTTGTCCTGTCTCTCATCAGCTGAATAGAATTTTTTATAGTCACTAGTTGAACTTTCAGAAAAGCACGTAACTTTCTTTCATTGTCCTCTTGACCAGGGAGGTCACCAACCTTGGTGGTGTTTAAGAGGTGTCTGGACCTGGCACTGGTTTAGTGGTTTTGGGGTTACAGTGGTAGTTCTGGGTTTTGGATTTGATTTTACAGGTCTCTTCCAATCTTGGTGATTCTAAGATTCTATGATTCTTATTTGCTTTTGCTGTTTCCTTCACTTTTTTCCCAGGTCTCCTAAATATCCACAGAAGTGTATCATGTTTCTACTTCAAACCCTGCTCAAATGGTGATCTCTTGTTGTGATGAAACTGGATAATTGTAAGTTTTTGATGTACTGAGGCTTCTGCCTATTGTACTTCTCAAAACGCTCCTCCTCCATCTGTGTGTGTCTGTCATCTTGCATTTAATATTTAAATGTTAGTGCATCTGTATTCTGCTCACGCACTGAGCCTAATTCAACAGGATTCTAGGTCATGTATAGATCTTGCAGACTAGCCACAATCATAGCACAGCATTCTGACCATCTGTAAGTTTGGCTCTCTCTCTCCGGCCTCCAGAGCCAGCCCAGCACCAAGAACAGCTGAAGTGCCACAGCAGCTCTAATTAGTCCTATGCAAAGAAAGAAATTTCATCCTGGTTCTGCATTCTGCAATAACTTCCCCCAAGTCAGAGCTATCTTGATGGCTGGTGCAACTGGCTTTACAAATCTTTGCAAAAACTTGAAGGGTAGGAATTAATTTCATGTGAAACAAAGGTGTGTGGAGCAGCTGCATGGCTGTGGCAGGTAACTGAGCTGTGAAAGAGGAATCTGTGTTTCATGTGGTTTATGCTTGTTTTTTCTGTGGACAGTCAGCAAAGTTGTTCTGCACATTAAAAGCTCCTTGTGACTAAATTTTCAAGCATGGAAATGAGGTACTAGGTTTAGTGTGGCAATGTCAGGGGACAGTTAGGGCTGTTTGCTCTGGGACGGAAAGTGAGGACAGTGCCAAGGCAGGTAGGAGCTGAAGCAGCAGGAGTGGAGAAGCACATTTGATTCATGAGAAGGCCAGAGACTGATAGGCCAGTGCTTGCACAGTGAGTCTGTAGTGATGAGGCGGGTCTGAGACCAAGCCAGGAAGCCCAGCCAGTATGTCTGAGTCAAGATCTGAGCCAGGATAGAGGAGACAGAAGGCCGGGTGTGGATGTAGCTGCTACCTGGCTGAGACGCAGCTCCAGCAAGGGCCAGCAGTACAACCTCAGCTTAAAAGCAGTTCCCAAGGAAAAGGAGAGGGAGGCCGCACTTCTAGCTTTCTTCAACAGGCCTTACCAGCAGAGCAGCTGGCCTTGGGCTTTTGCAAGCTATCAGCTAAGGCTAGGGATGGTCTTAAAAAGCCACAGCTATAAATATCAGGCACGTGAATAAACCTTTACAAACTACATTTCCCTAACACCCGAGTTTGAGCAGCCATGTAAAACAATTACAGATTGTTTCAACTTTCTGCCTCTTTTTGCCAGAAGATGGCACTCGCCTCAGAAATTGCAGAGATGCTGTGGCCTGTACTGCTTTGTCTTTGTCATAGACAGCAAGCATCCACCCCTCTCAGGTCACTTACATTTCCTAACAATAGCGATTAGGAAGAAAGACTGCTCAAACTATGCCATGTGGATTGCAGACTTCAGAGCAATAGGAGAAGCAGAAATGGTTGTTGTTGTTTTGAGACAGATGTTCTTGGTTTAAACTGACATGGGCTGGAGAAATACTGATAATATGTTACGGAAACAACATTATGTCTTAATAAATTTCTTAATAATTTCTTAATAAAAAGCGCTGGTTTTTATCATCATGCAAAGCCTTCCTTCCCTAATGGGCTATTTCATTGTGATGTCTGTAAAGTTCACAACAGCTGACTTACTGGTATGCAAAGATCTCTTCTTGGCAGGTTGACCAATTTCATCATCTTGTCATACTCAATCATCTATTGTTTCATAGGCCTGTGTTAACACTTTGTGGCATGACCTTCTGTCATCTATTTGTGTATCACTCAGGCTAATAGAGTCTGTGAGTGGGACTTCTGTGTGTTATGGTAACATAATTTATGCTAATTGTCTATAATAAGAGATGATAATAATAGGGCCATAAAAACTGAATTATAAAATCAAAATGCATATGTACAGTATCATGACTTTGCTATGTCTCACAGTTATTAATGCATGATGTTCCCGCTTCTGAGTTTTAATGGTATTTGTTATGTGCTGCCAAGTAGTAATGACATTTTTTTCAATCTATCTGTAAGTATTAATTAATGTGAGTTGTTAAATTTGTACATAAAGTCTGTTTACAGTTATCTGCAGGCAGATTGTTCGTGTCACAGATTAATTGCATCACAGATGCAGGCACAGCTTGGGTTCACCAGGTTTTATTAGCTCTATCGCATTCTGGGTCTGTCAGACCTGTGGTGGCTGCATGAGTATTGCTTGGATGTCTTTGCAACGTGCTTGCCAATGCTGCTCCCTGTTATTTTATTTATTTGCTTGCATGATAAGCTAATTTATGGATTTGCTGCTCAATGTGTTTCAGAAGTCAGCAGCTCACAGCACAGGTAGTTGTGCAGCTACAGTACAGCCCATGATTTCACAAAATGGGAGTTTTGGACACATTTTGCTGGAATGACTCTTGAATTAAAAAACCCTTCAAAACCAGAGTGATGTTTTAATGTGTTGTCAAATGACAGCCCGTGTGTTCAAGAGGGAGCAGGCTAGCTGGTGAACTTCCCCAAGAACAGCATGGGCCGCTGCTTAGTTTAAGAAGAGCAGGACAAACCAGCCTAGCACTATGGCACAAAGTTGTTCCTGCACCTCTGCTCTTGTGTCCTGAGCGAAGGATGCTTGAAAGAGGCTGCAGAGTCAACTCACAGGGTTCATGTAGTGCAGGCATCTGTGTAACACCCTGTCAGCCTGGGAACAGTTGCTTTTTCCCTCACTTGATACAGAAAGCAAAGGTCCTGCACTTGGGTCATAACAATTGCATACAGCTCTACAGGTTGGGGCAATAGTGCCTGGAAAGCTGCCTCGTGGAAAAGGTGCTTCAGCAGCTGAGCATGAGCCAGTGTGTGCCTAGGTGACCAAAAAGGACAATGGCATCCCAGCCTGTATCAGCAATAGTGAGGCAGCCATCATTGCCCGCCCTGTACTTGGCACGGGTGAGGGCACACCTCGAGTGCCATTCCAGCTCTGGGCCTGTCCCTACAAGGAGGTTGAGGGGCTGGAACGTGTCCAGAGAAAGGCAACAGAGCTGGGGAAGGGTCTGGAGCATAAGTGCTGTGAGGAGCAGCCAAGGGATGTTTGGGTAGTCTGGAATAAAAGGCAGCTCAGGGAAGACCTTACCGCTCTCTACAACAGGCTCAAAGGAAGCTGTAGTGGGGCATGAATTGTTCTCCCTGGCAGCAAATGACAAGAGGAAACAGCCTCAAGCTGTACTAGAGGACGTTTCCATTGGGTATTAGGTAAATTTCTTCACCAAGAGGGTGTTTAGGCATTGGAACAGGCTACCCAGGGAAGCGATAGAAGCACCTTCCATGGAGGTATTTAAAAGGTGTGAAGATGTGGGGCTTATGAACATGGTTTAGTGCTGGGTTAACAGTTGGACTGAGCGATATCTAAGGTCTTTTCCAACCTAAGCAATTCCCTAATTCACCTGGCTTTAGATAAGAGGTCTATTTCATAAACACCAAACACGTGGC
>VWZN01013118.1:25130-40277 GCA_013396955.1 Regulus satrapa | reverse complement strand
AAAAAGGACAATGGCATCCCAGCCTGTATCAGCAATAGTGAGGCAGCCATCATTGCCCGCCCTGTACTTGGCACGGGTGAGGGCACACCTCGAGTGCCATTCCAGCTCTGGGCCTGCCCCTACAAGGAGGTTGAGGGGCTGGAACGTGTCCAGAGAAAGGCAACAGAGCTGGGGAAGGGTCTGGAGCACAAGTGCTGTGAGGAGCAGCCAAGGGATGTTTGGGTAGTCTGGAATAAAAGGCAGCTCAGGGAAGACCTTACCGCTCTCTACAACAGGCTCAAAGGAAGCTGTAGTGGGGCATGAATTGTTCTCCCTGGCAGCAAGTGACAAGAGGAAAGGGCCTCAAGCTGTACTAGAGGACGTTTCCATTGGGTTTTATGTAAATTTCTTCACCAAGAGGGTGTTTAGGCATTGGAACAGGCTACCCAGGGAAGCGATAGAAGCACCTTCCATGGAGGTATTTAAAAGGTGTGAAGATGTGGGGCTTATGAACATGGTTTAGTGCTGGGTTAACAGTTGGACTGAGCGATATCTAAGGTCTTTTCCAACCTAAGCAATTCCCTAATTCACCTGGCTTTAGATAAGAGGTCTATTTCATAAACACCAAACACGTGGCCTTTTTTTTCCGTTTTTAGTCATACGCGTGCACGGGACGTCGCCCTCCTCGCCCGCTGGCACCGGNCGCCGCCGGCCAGCGCCCAGCAGCAGCAGCGGCGGGTAAGCGGAGGAGAGCCCGCCCTCCGCGGCAGCCGGGGGAGGCGGAGCTGAGCGGGCGGGGCCCTTGGGCTGGGGGCACAACCCTCCCCTCCCCAGTTCCTCCTCTCCCCTCTCCTGCTCCTCCCTTCTCCGAGGTGGAGCCAGGCTGGCTGCTGTGCTCCAGCTCCGGGGCTGCCGGCGGCGCCGCCCGGGACAGCTCGGCGGCTCCGGCGTGCCTGAGCCCTCCTGCTCTAGGGCTGCTCAACCTGCGCACTCAGGTGCAGCATACGCAGAGCTTTCCTTGCCAAAATGCGTGTATAGTTTTGCGATGAAGAGATAAAGGTCCTGTTTGAAAAATGCATCTTAAAAATATATCCTCAGTTTGCAAATAGAGATGAAGAATTGTTGAGCATTTTTGGCATAGTTGTTTTAATGGTTGGACTCGGATGATCTTAGAGATCCTTTTCAGATTTAAGTTGACCAGAAGTTGAAATGAAGGTGTGTCTTGTCCAGACTGTGGTATTCACAGTGAAGACATGCTAACGGAGCAGCCCTTACATAATGGATATCTGTGACTCACTGGATATGTATTTGTCATTAATAGAAGTTGATAGTTGTGCCTTGCACCATTATAAAATGTTTTTGCAGGTTAAAAGTAGCACAGACATACCATTGTGTACCACAACTACATAGACAATTTCCTGTGGAGGTATTAAAATGTGTTCTCTAACTCACCATGGTAGGAGATCAACACTGTGCCTTTAAAGAGTTTCCATCAAAAATTGCTTTGACTATTTAATTCAGATTGTCTTGCTTCTGTTAGCATTGTTGCAACATAGAAATTATAGTTGTCCCTGGATTGGCAAAGAGATTACAATGATGACCTAATACTAATTAATGTTGGCAGCACTGGGAGTCCTAATGTAGATGGACCAGCTGCTACCTCAATTCCAGCATCATGTTGATTAGATTCACTTTGACTTTTATGATGCCATGGCTTCAATTGAACAGAGCCAGCGTTTTATCTGTATTAGAGCTCCCATGGTTGCTGGTGGATTTGAAAAATATAAAGTATTAGTTTTGTTATTGTATTTAGATACATAGCGCTGATGTTTTGGGAGAGAAAACTGTGGCTCAGTTGGTATAGTTACCTAGAATACTGGTCAGTGCTTTCATATGTAAGCAATACAAATTGCTTGCGGACAGGTTTGGACCCTGGATGTGAAACAGTGTTCTCTCATAAGCTGCAGAGGCATGCAGGGGAAATTCAGCACCTCTCTGTATTAGCTGGGGAGATTTCTACCCTGGACTGATTTTTTTCCCATGTCATTCAACCCTGCAATTAAAAATTCTTCTTTTGGGACACATTACAATATGTTTTGCCACTGATCCCTTTGTTATTCACTTAGCACAGTGACTAGCCTAGCACAGCGACTTCATTTTTGGCCAAGGCTATTATGATTTGGGACTTTGAAAGTGAATCAATAGCTAAGATTTTCTGAGAACTCTGCTGAAGATTATTCAAATGTAATGCTCTTCCTGCACTGGAGGGTTTTGACATTAAGCACTGCATGGTTTCAATAGCACACCTGCCACAAATTTAATGTTTAGCAGCTTGGATGGGACTGGCTTCCAGCAATCCAGCTGCAACATCAACAGCTGTGCCAGCCTGCAGCTGCTGAATTTCAGTGCTACCTCTGAGCCAGTCTCATAATTCACCACTTCTGGAGCAGGGAGGGTCTTGTCCTTCCATCAGTATGGCCAGCGTTTATCTGACAGAGATTTTTTTTTTTTCCCCCTTTGAATTTCTGCTTCGTAGTGTTCTCTGTGTTCAGTAGAGTGACTTGTATTACAAGAGTGCATCACCTCAGTATTAGGATGCTTGGCCCAGAGTGAGCATTTTATGTGAGACAAGATCCTGCTGCCTTTCAGCAGCAGGGGACAAATCTTCTGAAGTGGTGATGTATGACTTGCAAACCTGGAAAGTCAGGTTATAAGGCAGGGAGCATGATGGTCTTACCACATTGCCTTTCCTTACTGAGTGCTGAGATGCTGGGATCTTCTAAAAAATTTAGTTTGGTTGGGTTTTTTGTCTTTTTTTTTTTTGTTGTTTGGTTTGGTTGGTTTCTTCTTTTTTTTTTTTTTTTTTGTTACAGTGAAATAGAAATTGGCATTCAATTGCTTAATATTTTGGCAGCAATATTTCTTAGTCAATTGCGTTCACGTAAAATCATTGTTATTCTTACATGCTGTGGTTTGGATGTTTTAATTTATTGTCTCCTTAGCTTGCATTTGAAGCTGCGGGAGGACATTAATTCTGACATGTATGAGAGGGAAAAGAAAGTGGTGGTGGCACATTCACTTTGTGGGGAACATGAAGACTGGACCCCGTGTGCTTTACACGGCTGCAGCAGTCCTGTAATTGTTTGGTTTTAGTCATGGGTGATCAGCTGTGTTATTTGCAAAGCCTGGGAAGACCCAGAAATTGCAGTCAGTTCTCCCCCCCTCAGCTATGTGCTAAGGGAGAAGATAAGGTGCTGCTAGACAAGAAAGCTTCATGATTTCTTACAGCTGTTGAAAAGGTGGCTCTCTGAGTAAATTCCCAGCTCCACTTTTGAAACAGCATTCTGCTTCTCTCAAAATGAAATCGATTTAGAAACCATGAGAAAAAGTGCTCTTATTCCTTGTGAAAAGGGAAAAGGATCTTCCACTTGTTATGTCTTTTTGTAACTAGTCTGCATGTTGACTTAACTGGCTTGATTACTCAAGATTTTGTGTCCTCCCTTCAAAAATGAATGTCTAATTAAGACCAGCTGGTTTACCAAATGGCAGATTTCTTTGTAGATCTGTCATCTTGAATAATTTTACATTGTTTCAGTCTGCTTTAGCTCATATATGCTATGTTAAATAAATAAAGCACATTTGAAATGACTAATTTTAGTAAAAAGTGGCATTATAATGCTAAAGTAAAAGGTCCAATATTATCTCCACTTTTAGTCTAACTCAGAATTCATATTTTATGTATTGTCAGAATTTTGAAATTGCTCTAAGAGATACAGTATATTAAAATAGAAACAACTTAATGAAATTGTGATTATGATCCTGGGTTTTATTTTGATGGTCCTTGGTCACATTTTTGGGGGGTTGAAGCTGGCTTAAGGAGACTTTCTTTTGTTGTTTAGGTTTATTATGTTTGCAATGTATGAAGTATTCTTTTAACTTTCTATTCGATGATAGACTGAGTGTGCATGTGGTGCATGCTACTACTTCACTGCAGTTGGAATTGGCGGGTCTGTTTCATTGTTCCTTTCCTGGCTGTGGGCAGTGTTGCAGTGACATTTTATTGTTACAAAATGGAGTTTAAAAGATGGATTTTAGTGCAGTCTTTCTCATGTGTGGTTAGTTTCAAGATGGCATCACATTTATTTAGTATTTATTATGTCTTCGTTCTTGTGGTCCATGCACCTATAGAAGTGATCTAAGAGAACATCTAAAGCTGTCAGCATCAGATAGATTTTCCTAATTTGTATGAGCTAATCCTTTGCAATCTAAGCAACTGCGAAAAGCAGTTGAAAGGAGCAGTAACAAAAGTAACGAATACTGTTCTATTTGATTTCCTTGAGAACACTTTAACAGAACTTGTGCAGAGAGAGAATAGATTTCTGGATCTTGGAGACAATAAGTCTTTTGACATTTAGTGTTAATGTTCTCAAAAGCAACTAGAAAATACTTATTTAGATTAATGTACATAATTTTGTAAGCTGTATTTAATTACTAATGAGGTGTGAAGAGCTTTCCTTCTCAAGAGTTTCTCTGCTGTGATGGTTCAGTGTCAAACTGGTGTTTGTTAAATGGGATTCTGCAAGGCTTCATTCTATATCTGCTCGTGTTCAGTTTTCTATTAATAATTTCAGAGAAGGATTAAAATATACAGTGTTAAAATTTGCAGACAGTGCTAAACTGTCAGGAGGGTGGAGCACAGAACAGAGTCTCAACAAATGGAAGAAACAGCCTGCATTTGGGTGTGATTCAAGGTCAAATATAATACAAGCATATCTACATAGGAAAAATCTGTAGCAGTGTGTGTCTGATTAAGGTGCAATTTTATAGAAGAGAATTGTCAGCTTCATTGGTGGGAAGGTATCAATTAGTGATACCATTACATTGAAGAACTAGTTCTATTTTTGCAAGATTGGGACTAGCTAGGGAAAGTTCAGAGGGAAGGAATGAAGAAAGATGTAAAGGATATGACCAAAGCAGAAAGGCTGAAGAACCTGGTTCTTTCTTTTAAAAAAAAATAAAATTATATTTGTTTGTTTGTTTGTTTGTTTTTAATCTGGTGAAGACACTGTGGACAGGCCTGGTTAGCAATGTTCCATAAAGTAGAAAGGTTGCTGCAAAGAGAGCCATTTTAGGCAGGACAAGAAGAAAAACATTATTAAGAAAGAAGAGGTTTAATTGGGGCCTTGAGAATAAAATTTGTGACTGAAAGATTTGATAGTTTATGTAGGAAGTACATGGGAATCAGGACAGAAAAATATGTACAGTGAAGGTTACTGAGCCTACTTAGTAGACCTGCTGTGTAACCACTTGTCACAGCCCTATTTATTTTTCTTGTATTTTTTCAAGGCTGTCTGTGCAATAGAAAAGCATAAATGCTTTTTATACATCGAAAGTTAATGAATTCTTTTTGGTTTCTAGACAACAGAGGAACCTTTTTTTTACAGTTCTGGGGACTCCAGAGTTTCATAATAGTCCCTAATTGTTAATAATTAAATGCTTTTGTTCCTTTTTTTTACTCTCAAGTCTCTGGGGTAGTAATTTGGTAGCTTTTTGGTAACAGGGTGTCCCAAATATCTTCTAATTTAAAGAAATAACTTCATTGGCTGCATATTTGGTCAATTAAACAGCTTTCAATCATAATCTTATTTAGCTTTTACTATCCAGTAAAGTCGTGTGGATTTTACTCAGAGGAAATACAAAACGGTAATTATTTTAATACTAGAAAATAACTTCCTGCCATATTTAACTGAAGATTTTAGAATTTCTGGAGGAAGTAAAACGCTGCCGGTTAAGAATGCATGCATCCATGCACCCAGGCGTGCATCCACCCGGGGCGATGAACCGTGAGGTACCAGTAGGTGGTGCAGGCAGCCCGGCCCTCGGCTCCGGCAGGAATGACTTGGCGAGGAGTCAGGGTGTGTGCACATCACGGGCTTGGAATGTTCCTCTCCTCTCAGGGTGATGTTTTCTGAACACACAGCACAACGCGTGGAAGGCACATGTGCGTGTGAGTTATTAGGACCTGCCCCTGGCTCTTTGACACACAGCTGTGAAGAAAAGTTATTTGAAGGAAGGGTACACTTTGTAATTCTGAGCTAAATATCTTGTGCTACTAGAATCAATGTTTGATCCCAGATAGCATAGTATAGGACTTTGTTTGGGCACATCAAGTGAGAGACAGTAAGTATTTCTGCAAATAATCAGCAAATTTGTAGAAGCGATGAATTAGTTTTAAAAATTATGCCATGCAGTGCTGCTGCTGTTTTTCCTCACAAAAGTAACTGGGTAGTTTCAGGAGCCCTGTTGTGAGTTTCCTGATAGTCTGATAGTACTGTACAGTCTTTCATAGCCGTCAGAAGGTTTCACTCTATTTTTTAAAAAAATCAAACAAATGCTGATGATTGTTTCACTGGTGATTTAGAGACTTTTAAAAAGTATGTAAGAATATTTCTTACAGGCTTTCACAATCACAGGGTTTCAAGTGTGTGTGGTTCGGTGTTCTATGGTAAGGAATAGAGGGGGGTCCATTTGTTTCCCACTGTTCTTTCATGTATGCAGTTCCTTTGTATTATGTGTGTGTGTATTATTAGGTGATCTGGGGGGGAGGGTTGTTGGGGTTTTCTATTTCTTTGTTTGTTTTAATTTTTTGGAAATAAGACTTTAACTCTTCTGCAGGTAGATACTGTAATGCAGTGCTGTAAAACTGTAAATCTGCTGGAGTGTGTAAGAACCTTGCCTTAAGGTCCTGTTTCTATTCCTGTTTCTCTTTTCCCAGAGGATAATTCTACATTAGAGACTGTACAGTCTCTCTCCTTAACCCTGAAATAGCCAGGGTCTTTGTCTTGTAGGAACAGAGTGGTGGTGTTGGGCTACAGTTCTTCCTAGGCTCTTCCACTGCCCTGTTGTGGGCTTGAGTTTTTTCTGATTGCCTGACAAACTAGGAGGCTTGCCTGTTTTTGTTGTTGTTTTTTGTTGTTGTATTGTTGTTGTGGTTTTTTGGTTTTGTTTGGTTTTTTAAAAATTTGTTTTAGTTGTTGGTTTGTTTTTGAGGGTTTTTTCTTTTGATTTTTTTCTTCAGTGTCCTGTTTTAGTTTGCATTATTCACATTATGCTGTTTTGCTGACTTCACTAGTGTATTATGTTCCTGTTAATTTGTAACAAAAGGCAGCATGCCCATGGAAGCAACAGAAGTGTAAATGATCCTGTCCTCAGTATTTCTTTTTCTTCTACTTCAGCCAAATTTTTACCAATGATGTTAAAGGATTATTTTCTCAGAGTAAAATGTTTGTGCAGAGACAAAATCTAAAAAAACCGAATTGTGCTAATGAGAAAAAATCAGTTCCTTCAGTGTTTTTGGTGTGGCTCTTAGTTTGAATTACTGTCAAGGATGGGGTTTTGATGTAATTTCCCGTGTGGGTTACACTTGGGTTTAGTATTAGTGGACTCAGTGTGGTTTCACTCCTGATGGAGTCACAGTTGAAGCTGTCCACCAGCTGTCCAGACAGCTGGACACTGTCTGTAGCTCACCACTGCAAACTGGCTGCAAAGTTCTCCCTCAATTGCTGCTCTGTGTGTACCTAAATTGGCTCACCAGGGCAAATTGTAGCATGTAGGAATATGACGGGCAGATAAAATCATGGGATTGTAGTGCATCCCAGCAGGTACAGCCCACTCCTTGTCGGTAATTTGGATATGTTTGCACTCTTTAGAAAGTTTTAATTGACTTTTAAAGCTTCTTCACAGCAGTGTTAACTTCAGGGCCTAGGAGCATTATTGTATGGTAACTTGTGTTTTTCCAAATTATACTCCAGACCAATGGCAAAATAAAATTACTTTTTAACATCTTGGGGTTTTAAGTGTGGCTTTGAAGCATTGAGGACCTTGGACAGCAATTCTTCACTATTTTATCTCAAGCTGCATGTTGGATTTAGACAAATATATTCTTTAAGGCTATTTAGAAAAATATCTTTCACAGGATTTCTCCCTCCACTCTCCTCCGAGAATGGTTAGAGGTGAATGAGGAAGGGATGTCAGAGGTTTGAGTGGTGGTTTCTAAAATGACTGCAGTAAGTTTCATTCAAATTTGATATAAAAATAGCAAAAGATGCTTTTTGAGTGAAAGCAGGACCTGATATTTGAAAACATCCATGGTATTATACCACTCTGGTATAGTTATGAAGCAGTTTCACAATGATGGTTCAAATAAAAACATTGCAACACTGAACCTCAAGAGGCTGATAGTGTCAGAAGAAACGTGGAGATGCAATACATAGAAGTGGAGTTTTCCAAACACTCGATAAGTTTTGTTCTGCTTGTGTAGAATTGTTTAAACCTCGTTTAATGTTAGGCTTTTAACAGATGTTATGTCTAGATATGAGTCATTCTCTTTTCTTCAGCTAAATAGGTTTGAATATAAGAATGTTTCAGGATCTAAACTTTTTTCTTCTGGTATTTTGTATTGTTATTCTGCAACTTCAGTGATGCTTTTCAGAGAGGAGCCTTGGTTTATATTCTTTATCTACAAGTTACATTGTAGAGGGTGATAGTTCATACCAGGTCACAGACACATGACTAAACTGTTTGAATTGCCTATAACAGATTTTAAAAATCAAGGAGAGAGGAATATTTTTTTGCTCTTGAAGTTATTAAGGCAGTTTCTTGAACCAAAGTTCATGACTGTTGAAGCAGTAACAGTTGTATGAAGAAACTTCAAGAACAAGTCCCTTTCTTGTGTACTTGATGAAATGTTTTTGCCTTTAACTAGAGCATCACTTTTGTTAAACAAAACATTGGTTTCAGAATCGGATGTCTCTCTTGGCTAATTCTATCTTTAGCTGACTCAGAGTGCTGAGTTCCAGTATTCAGCATTTAGGAACCAGTCTTAGTATTTCATCCCTCTTTCAAAAATTCTCATCCCGTACAATAAAGACTAGAAGCTTTTTTCTTCATGCTACCTGTTCTCTCAGCTGCCCTTTCTGCTAATTAAGCTTCTCTTTGGCTTTGGTAGATCTCTCTAAAGGTCACCAATAGAGCAAACTAGTGAAGAGGATTACTCTTTGTGGGGATATTTTTTTTTTCTTTTCATGAAAAAACCTTTGAGTCAAGGCTCTTCCTTCCTCAGTCTAAAGGAAAAAAAAAAAAAAAAGCTTTAGCTTTTTCCTTTTTCCCTTAAGTTGAAAATAACATTTATAGTAGAAACTTGAACCTGTACTAAAAGAGCTCTGATGCATAGGTGAACAATAAGGAAGTAAATTGTTGCTGTTTCTGAGAGGCAACATTGAAAAAAATACTGAAGACTCATTACAGTTTCATCAATAGGTCACTATGTCAATATGAAAAGACTGTGAACATACAAGCACATCACCTCATCTCCATTAATGCTTTTGTAGAAATAATCTTTAGTTTACTGTGGTGTGTGTCAGTGTAATGATGGAATAGATGGAATGTTTAACAATACAAGATAATCTTATTAATACTGTTGACAAATCAGTGCAATACACAAAATATTAAATATCAAGATTTTTGTTTTGTCTTTGCATTTCATTGGGTGGAGTCTGGAAAACATAGAGCATAAAAACAAAAGGATTTTTAAGTATCTATACTGGCTTGTTTAAGCTGGCTGCCAAGAATTGCAGTTAAGTGACTGTTACAAATGCTTGTTTTCTGTTGAATAATTGAAAAGGGAAAAAAAAAAATCTTATTTAAATTATATGAAACCCTGAAGGAGGAAGTATAATGAAAAGTGGTTTAATTATTTTCAGTGAGACAGCAAAACAGACTGATGACCTTATCAGTACTTGTTTATTTTCTTGCCTTATTGTATTCTTTGTTAGCCCCACAAAATACTGGTTATGATACAGGAAAAAAACTCTCTTAATAAGATAATGTATTGTTTTCAGCTTTCTCAAAATATATAGCAAAATCATCCTCGTGTGTGCCAGTTTACATCAGAAACAGCTTGTGGGTAATGTTACAGAGCCATTTTCACTGATGTTCTCTGGTAAAAAGGCAGGCAGGGGATACAAAGTCTGTGCTGGAAACAGAGTACACAATGAAAAAGTTTCAGTCTGCAATGACTACTGAAGCGAAGGATTTGAGGATGTGGAAAAAAGTTCAAGCTGCGATCTGTTTTCTTCCCAGTTTCAAGTAAAAAGTGCACTGAAGCTTTTTTTACTTCTTAGATAAGTGACCTGCCAATGAACTTGAAATAATTTTTTTGTCCGAATTTCCCTCAGTTCCTTTCTTTCAGTCCCTTTCCACTTTATGTACAAACATGATATTGTCATGAGGAGAGTAGGAATGAATGACTTACATTAAGTGTTACATTCTTGTGTTTGGTTTTTTGTGTGTGGTAATTGTGCATCTGCAGGACACATAGGCTGGCAACTTCCTGAGTTCTACTGGGAATGTCCGGGTGCTATATAAGGTAGAATAGATCTGGCTGAGAAAAGAGGCTAGATCTCCCACTCCAGAGTGTGTAAGGCCACTGTATTCTTATGGGAAGTGGGAGAGGCAACTTGGAGTGCATTTGTGCAGAAAAGGGAATTGAATTGATTTCCACTTTCTGGATAAAATGCTGTTGTTGTGCAATAGCTGAAGAAACATGGATTGTATGTATTTACACATCTCTTTCAGGTGCTTTGTTTTGGTACTCCCCTCTCTTTTGCTGCAATCCCCATCTATTCTCAGTTCATTGCAAGATAAGCAGAACTCTTTTTGCTGGAGAAAATGTTGTTTCTGTCCAAGATGCACTGCTTTGAAGCCAAGTGCATGCCACACATTGATGATAAATAATTCTGCTTCTGACTTACCTGAGTCAAGACAGTGTGATGTATCTTTTATGTCCCTTTTATCATTGTGATGTATAGACAGAGTCCCCATACACATTCATCATTAATTCTCACACTTAGTAGTATAGAGTTGGAGAACATACTCTGGGATTCTACTGCCTTTACCTAAGTCTTTGAGATATCCTACTGAAAGAGCTTGAAAATGGGTTCTGTGGTGTGTGGCTGCCTTTTGTTTTGGGGGAGCATCGTAGAGACACACTGTACGTAGTACAGCTGTATTTTAAATTACAGTGTGTGTGGATTCAACAGAAGCCTGTCACTTTCAAAGGCAAACCTACCACAAATCAGACATTTGGCTGTAATTTGCTGTGTTATGGGACAACACCTTGTGCAGTGCCTGAGAGAACTCCAGATGATTAGTTCCTTGTCAGCTGAGTTTGTGCTAGGAAAGGCGCTGTTGCCTTGTGCAAAGCAATTGATAATGGAGGGTGTAAGTAGCTGCATGGTTTTCACCGCTTGGTTACTCTCCGTCAGGGAGATCCTCCCTTGACTGTGAGGCAGGGATTGCAGTCTCTTAAATTCATGTCCTTGATGAATTACTATTTGAGTCATTTCTCCTTTCCTTGTGTCACTGAGTTGGCTGATTTGCAGATACCTAAGAAAATGGATCAGCCTATACATTTCTCATGTAATTTAAAGCACAAGGAAGAAGAAAGGCTTGTCAAGTGACGAGTTAGTTCTCTGTGTATTTTCTGGTTTTCCATTGTGTAAAGAAAGAAATTCATTGTAGTATTGGTCTCAAATGCTGTTTAAAACTCTGAATTGAGGAGAGCATCTTGTTGATGTAGCATTGCTGTAATACATAGTTACTTTGTTTAACATGACTTGATTCTTTTTATAATCGTGTAATTTTATATATCTATATCGTGCTTGTTTGTTTCTTGATATGGGATTTTGCATTCTGGGTTATAGTTAGGTATCTTGTTTGCATTTCAGACAAGCTGCTTTTTATCTTTAGTATCTTTTTAATAACTTATTGTTCATTGATTTACTATGTGACTCTATTGGTCCTAAAAAGTACCCCTTTTTACCCCCCTTACTGGAAAGATTATCAAATCGGCCTAGTTGTAACTCAAGTTTTAGTGCTTCAATATGCCATAAATGTAGTAATGAAATTCAATTTACAAAATGCATAATGTCTGGGTCTGGTAGTTTGTTGATAGAGGGGTAATAGAGATGTGAGGTTTTTTGGTAGCATGTGAAATTATATTTATGAAATGGCAATACATTAGTAATGAAAGATGAATAATGTAGCAGATATGCAACTGTCAATGTTGCAGGTATAGTGAAAAGGAATGAGGATAAAAAAAAATACTGTCATCTGGAATTTCTTATACAGGACTTTATAGGGTTTCAAGGTGGTAGAGAGTCTCCTTTAGCAGCCTTAATATTCATTATGTGAATATTTATGTGTTAGGAATATGATATTATTGTATGATGGTTGATCTAAAAAAGGGACAGATGTTGACTGTTTTAATTTAAAATCAGGATAGAATTTCCCAGTGTGAACCGAACACCACTACTTGAATTTGCAGCCTCTAAAATGCTGCCTTACACATCTGAATGACTGCCTCAAAACCCTGAAAAAGGGATCTGAAAGCAGTCATAAATGGCAAATTCTGAAGTTTATGTTAAAAATTTTATCAATCAACATAAATATTTGTGGCAAAGGAAATTTAAAAAATGATATGACTTTTCTGCTTGACAAAGGACTTCTGTGTCCACATGTATTATTATGTGAGGACTCGTAATGGAGAATCTCAAAGTCTTTAATGGAAAGAGCAAGCAAAATTTACTTTAGAAGTAAATTTTAGGAGTTAAACATTGTAGGAAATTAAAACCAAGGATATGGCTTACGAGTACACTTAGCCAATCTAGCAGATAACTGCTGCCAGATATGACGGAAGGACCTACTTCTCAGTTCCCGTGTTTCATGGCATGCTTCCAGCCTATCCAACCATTATTTGTGCTTGTCTGATTCTGCTGTGAACTGACAAAGGAACTGAAGCTGGCAGAAGGTTAAAAGTAGAAAAGAGAAAAAACTATTGATTAAGTTTCCATCAGTATAGGGATACGATTTCAAACAAGCCTGTTCTGTTTGTTGTCTTTCAGAAATTTTTCTTCTTTAATGCTGTGACAATTGAAAATAGAAGAGTGTGGGTGAATATCACTGAGCTATTTCCAGGTTTTGAAATACATTAAAAGAATGTTTTACCCCTATGTGCTTTCTTTTTTTTGCAAATTATATGAATTTTAAAAAGCCTTAAGCTTTTAACTCGTTACTATCTCTTATTAAAGACTTTTGAATTTAAAGGTAGGCGATAGTTTTGTTATTAAAATGTAAACTTTGGAGGTTTCCTTTCATGTGTAATATAGCAGAGGAGAAATCTTTTGAGAGGTTTTTTGCTGTTTTTTGTTTAATTTTTTTATGTTTTTATTGTGGCAAAAAAATAGATCTGTTGATAAACTTTGTTGCGTACTTCTCCTTGCATGAGAAACCCTGAAGCTTCTTCTTGATGTTTTTGATCTTGGTACAATTGCTGGATTTTTGTTGTCTTTGTTCTAAAACAGTGTATATGTAGGGGTTGCTAAATAAACATTAGACTTGTTAATATAACTGAGATCTCTAAACCTTGCTCTTTTGAATAGGCTTTGTTCCAAATTTATGAAATAAACTCTGTGAATTAGAATCAGTATTTTTTCTGTTCTGCAGATGGATGCTTTGACTGAGCTTTTTACATAATTTGTTGTGCCTTTGCTTCATCATTGATATGGTTGCAGAAGAACAAAGCTTTTCAGTACATAGAAGTTTATAACAGATACGTTTATTGAGAGAGGCTGTCTTGCCCATTGCCTCATGAAGACTAGCAAAATGGCAATGTCCTTTAGAACATCTCTTATTTAAGTGTCGCAGTGAATTTTCCTCTCAATAAATTTTGCTTTCTTGATGTTAGAGAATTCCTCATGTGTGTTCTTTACAAGTTATTGTTAAAGGTGTTAATACAACTGCTTTTGCAATTTTAGAAGTGCTGGAATAAAACAACAAAATGAAGTACTAAGGATTAAGTAGACTGTTGGAGGTTTTCAAGCCCTGAGTAGACAAAGCCCCAACCTACATGGTCTGATTTCCATTTTGACCTTCTTTTGAGTAGGCAGTTGGACAAGATGACCTCTTGCAGTCCCTTTCAGTTTGGATTACTCTATAATACTGTGACATTAACACATAAGAATTGAAACAGTTTCAGGATATTGTCAGTCTCTAATGCAGCTTAGGAAATTTCTTTTTAGGAGCAGCAGATTTGGTAAAAACAATTATCTTTCTCCAGAAGATTTCCTTAACTGATCCAGAATAATAAGTGTAACTTGGTTTTGGAATAAGACATGCAGCATTCCCATATGTGGATCCATATGTATGCAATATATAAACCTACTGTTTTTTGCCGAGTACAGCCTATACATAGGAACAATCAGTAATCTTACTGAAAATGCTGTAACCTTGTGGCTATATACTTTGTAAGGTTTTCTTGAAACCTGTTATTTCTGTCAAGACAGAGGCTCCCATTTTATCTTTGCATTCATATTTTTGACTGGTGTTTGTAAGACAAAAAATCAGCTTTTTAAATTACTGATAATTTGAAGGCAAAATAGCTGGCTGGTTTTGTGCAGATCCATTTGACAATTTTGTATAAATTACTTGAGGAGTTTACATAGTTACCAATAACATTCATAAAATAATTTCCACTGAATTAAAGAAAAAAATACAGTTGATTTTCTGTTGGTGGAAAAGTATTAGCTTGGCAAGTTTAGAAAATCAAAAGTCTCGTTATCTATAGGCAGCAGCTGGACAAACTTCCGACAGACTCTTTGTTCTCAGCATGGGACAGCCTTGGAGAAGGGGAGGCAAAGGGCTACTTCTGCATTTAATGCAACTTATTGATACTCTACCAAATTTTCCAGTTAGTGCAGAATGAGTACTGAATTTCTGATGATACCATTCTCACAACATACCCCATCAACTATCGTTTAGTTTGGAGTTTTAATCTAAATCAGTAGAGTGAAATTTTAGCTAGTGGCTTTGTAGTTTAGAAAATCCTGTATCTAATGAGCAGCATCCTCAAATATGCACTTTCTGAAATAAATAATTACTTGGCAGGCTTTACCAAGAATGAAGTCTTGCTAACCTACAGTGCATGGTTATTAAGTTTAATTTATCTACAAGTCAACAGCTTTCAAATTGGATCTCTGAAAGCCGCAATACAAAACTTGAGCAGTGTGTATTAGATAGGTTCCTATTGCTCCTGTAAGGCTCTCATTTGAA
>VWZN01013118.1:3007-14690 GCA_013396955.1 Regulus satrapa | reverse complement strand
CTTTTAACTTTTTAAAAAGTTTCCCCTTTTTTTTTTTAAAAAAAAAAAAAAAAAAAAGAAGTAGAGTGAAGAGTAAATCGGGGGTTTTTTTAAAATGGTAATTCTGCTCAAACAAAAAAAAAAAGGCAAAAGCAGGGCATAATTCAAGTGTGTAAAAGAAAAAAAGGAATTAAAAAGGAAACCTTTGAGTTTTAAAGTTATGGAGAATAGCTGAAAATCAGTTTTCTTTGCAGAAATGCCCAACTCCTTGGTGATTTGGATTACTATATATAAGGGTCCCATTTTTCAGTGGTACTTGCTTGACAACTCAACTACTTCTTGGACAGAAATTGGCCAAGAAATTGGCCAAGAAACTCTAAACTTCCATATTCTTGCTATTACCAGAGTGACATTGACCTGTGTGCTGAANCTATTACCGGAGTGACGTTGACCTGTGTGCTGAACAGTGCTGAACATAGCCTTATCACTGTTCGTCAGCTTTGAGATACCAGTGCCAGGTTACTGATCTTGGAAGGTGATTACATTGTTGCAGTAAGGACTGGTAACAGGTCACTTAATTATTGCTAGTTTGTGCCCTCATGGCTTAAATAGGTATGTGCTTTACTTGCATCTTTCTTCATGTTCTGTTTTTCACTACCTCATTTCCTAAATTTTCTCTGAGTTTCCATGACATGCTCTCCTGTCCTGCTTCTCCTTCTAGCTGCATTTCAGCACATCAGAACTTCCGTTTCCTTTTTGATGGTCCTCTGGTAGATAACATTTCCCATCTGTGGAGGCTTCGTATCCAAGTGGTCCAATTTCCACTTGCATATGTTTTATTTGCAACAAGGCAGTCGGCAACTTTGGACTTGTTACTAGACCTCAGAGATACTTCTGACTTATGTACCTGTAGGTATCTGAAATCAACAAAACCACTGTCTTTCTTGTATTGCTTATCTTCTCCCAAACAAACAGAAAAAAATCCCTACCAAAATAAAGATTTGCATTGAAATCACAGGACTTGGCATCAGTGGAAGCTGGTTCTCCATCTGCTCAGTGCTTCTTCCTGAACTGTTCCGAACATTACAGAAATTCATCTTTTTCTTTCTTTTTTTTTCCTAATCACACAAGCCAAGCTGTCTTTTTTTTGTTTTTGTCTGAACTAAAAATAAGACATGCCAAATTTTAAGTATTAATTACATTTTCTTGATAAATGTGTTTTTCTATAATAGGTAGTCTGTGCTCATTATGTAGGCTTTCATATCTGTGCCTTTTTCCCTCCTAAGTTTTGTCTAAAATTTAACCAGAACTATGATTGAAATGTGGAAGTATGACGTGACTCCATGATTTGAATATAAATGTAGGATAACATGTCTTCATTTTAATGTTCTGATATCTTGGAATTATGTGGCTTTAAGTATCAGTACTGTACAATTACTGGTAAATAACATTAAAAATCTGAAAGGCTAAAGTATTTCAGAGAAATTTGTATGCTTTATGATTTAGAATTGAATTTAGTGAGATTCACAGACTAAAGGGGTTGAATTTTGTTCACATTAAAATCAGTGTGGTAGGCTTTTCCTCATTCTTTTGATTTTTTGCATCTTGAGTGCAGTCTTTTGGGAAGTTCTAGATTTCTGGATTTAAAAGGTTTTCTGACCGATATCCTTCTCTAACACTGTGTCCTTAATCTTTTGCTGCTACTTTATATTGATGGCAATTCTGCTGAATTGTGCTGAAGTATGTCTTGGAGCAATTTGTCCTTATTCCTGTCTTGCTGTTGTCATGTCCATTAATTGAATTTGTAGGTTTGAGACCTAGATAAAAATGTCTATTCACCTGATTGACTGTTTCTCTAGTTTAATAATGTCCTTTGTTTTTTATAATGTTCCAAAAACTGTTCTGCCTGACTAGGTCTCACCTGGTCATGTGACAAAATGACCTCTTGGTCATTTGTGTTTCTGCCGCATCCTCTCTGACATTTCTGCCACTGAAGTCTCCTAACCAAAACTGAATTTCTCTGACTTTTGTACTTAGATGGTACGTTTCTTATTCCAATATTCCTTTTCAAAGTTCAGTGTGTTATTGCCACGACAGTCCTGTTCACTTTCTTCTACTTTTACTGCTTTTTCTTAATTTTGTTCCATTCCCTACTTTGAAGATCTTGATTGATTTGGAAGAGCTGTGTTTGTTTTAATTGTAATATTTTTGTTCCATCTCTCAGCAGCTTGCATTACAGAAAGAAACAAAATAGAAACAGAAATTCTACAAACTTCTGTAAAACTAGAAGTTTTTGTTTATGGTAAAGATGAAAAGACTATCAGATGTAGCAGATTGGTTTAGTTGTAGAAACCAGACTGCATTTGCTGTTCTGTTTCTCAGAAGTGTGTGATTTATTCCTAATATCTGTTAAGAAACAAAATAACTGTGATAGGAATGTTTCCTTGTTCATGATACATGTTCCAAAGAGGTGTTGTCATCAGCCTGCATGTGAACCACCACCAGAAGAGACCGTGAAACCTATTCTAGCAATAGTCTCAGAAATTCATTTGCAAGAACAGTGTTTTGTCGAAGCATCAGTTTTGGAGTGAAAGAAGGGATGTGCTCTAAAGGATATGGAGTGCCTGTTTGTTCCTTAATCTCATTTACTGCTCCTACTTTCTTCTTATTCTAGCTGTAATCCTGAGATTTCTCTTCAAATCTGTTCTTGATGGCTTGGGCTCTCCTTGTCCTGCTCTTTTTTTTAATGCTTTTGGTTTCAGTGTGCTTTAGCCACACCTATTAATTTTGAGGTTGTTCTTGGTCTTACCCTAATGCTCAAGAATTCCTAGTTCCTATATCCAACTTTTAGTCTAGGCTTTCTCTTGACCCTTTCCATGTCTCATATATTTTCCACATTACTTGTTGGTTCCTCATCTGTTCTATGTTCTCTTGCCTATTGTTCACACTCAACACTTCAGGGAAGTGGCATCTTCAGCATTTCTGGGTGTTGTATAGGAGGATGACTCTTCTGAGCACTTGAAAGATTATTTTTTTTCTGAAACAGCTTATTTTTTGTCTAGTTTTGAGTAATTTTCCTGAAGAATATCAAAGGCATGTTGAGCCTTGCTGAAGCTTGTTTTAAAATAAGAGTTTTATTAACTGTCTATTCCAGCATCAGGAGAATTCTTTGTATCTCGCTGTTGTTCTTCCTTACAGAACAAGCCCTTGTGTGTGGAAAGTTGTGAACTAAAAGCTTTTAATAAAAGTCATGTTTGAGGGTCAGAATAGGGTGCAAGTGGGGAAGAATTATGTTTTCTTTAGTTCTGACTAATTTTCAACCTTTACTGGAGTGTGAATCAGATAACCTTCCTCTGACAGTACACACTCATTGTCTGAGTTTATAAAGCATGGTATTTCTGAATATGCTGCAGATAATTTGGATTGTGAATGTGATCATACTGTCTTTACTTCTTTTTATACTGTTGACTGGAAACAGCCTGTGATAATATGGGTTTCTTTCACTGAGCATATGCATGTGCTTCAATATACAGAAAACCTGTTGCTGAAAATTGTGTATCAGCTTTCTACAAAGTAAAAGGGGCAAGGTGGAATAACTATTTCAGGGTAGGAATGATTTAAAATCATTATATAATTCTGTTCATTTTTGTATCATAAAGACTAGAGGCCATAATTGCAGATATTTACAGCAGTGAAATTTTCATTCAAGACACTTGGTTAAACTTCTGCTGGGAAAATGCTGGCAGAATGGAAGTTTTAGAAAGCCAAGTGTTATAAATTGACAGTTCATTGGTAATAAGAGGTAGTCTGAATTATAGTTTGGTTTTTTTTTTAAGAATAGGGTTTTTTTTAAATAAATAAAATGCTGAGGGTGTAAGAGTACCATTTCCAGATAGCAAGTCTATACAGTTTATACTATTCAGAAAAAGATACTCTTTGCTGTGTTCACTGTCACCTTTCTAATGCCCACGGACATATGCCGAAGTGGTTCTGATGGAAAACAGCACTTTTTCCCTGACTTCTTTACAATGGAGCCTTGTGAGTGTTGGTTGGATTTTTTTGTTTCTAGGTGTGCTTAATGTTTCAAAAGTCATTAGAAGATAAAATTTGGCATGACAGAATTTGAAATTGCTTTATATTTTGGTTCTGCCCTTGGTAGTAAATTACTGTCACCTCTCTTCTGAAGAAAAAAGTTTGAAAGACACTTCAGTGATATTGTGGATTTGGCCCATCACCAGATATGGATCTCATTGCCTGATCTGACTACATGAATGGTGCAAAGGAGTTGGCAGGAGCATGAAATGGAACAGCTGGTGAGAGAGGAAAGCTCCTCAGAATCAGTAAAATACTAGAATTGCTGTTGATAATAGTAAGGGTGGTAACATGCATGTGTATTGGGTTAAGTTGGGTTAAATCCAGGTGTCTACTTCTGGTTCATCTTAATGTGCATTTGCAGTTAGAATATTGGCAACAAGTAAATTTTGTAATGCAAATAAGAGTCTACAGCCTTCTTGCTTTAAACTTTCTTTTGTGTAACTCCACACAATTCTGTCTGCCCCTTCTTTTATGTTTCTTCTGTTATTCATTTCATAATGCCTTCTTAATTGTTCCCTTACTCTCGGCTTTATATATCGTCTTTCTATCTCAGGGACTTTATTTCTCTGAATTGCATTTGATTATGAAAAAAGGAGGAGGAGGAAGAGTAAGAAGGAGGAGTAGAAATCTCCAGGAAGAATAATCTAGCCTTGTAGAGGAAAATTGCCTACAAATATGAAACGATTAAATTAACTTGTAGAAATGTGATCTGAAAGCATCACATCGCATACCTTTACCTTACAAACACAGTTTAGTTTTGTCTAAGAAAATTGGTCTTTATAAATATCTCTGTGCAAAGTAACATTTAACTAGAGACAAAGCATTTTAAAGTGTCTAAAATGTTTGATTTGGTCATGTTATCTTTTTGTTTAAAAAAATCCAACTCAACGACAAAAACCCCTAGTGATTATTTCTGTTTAGTGCCTGTACTTCAGAATAGTTTATCTGTATCAGTGTGTGTGAACCTTCTTTTGTCTGTTCATTTATTAATAGAAGAGTCTTTTGTTCTCTTGAGGGTTTCTATTCACAATTTTTTATACTTTAAACATACTACCATTTTCTGCTGCTGCTGTGACTATACAAACCTGAGGAAGTCTACAATAGAACCCGTTTGGGAACCAAAATTTGGAGTATGAATTAAAGACCTGTTTTTACAAACTTGCTCAGTGGGAGAAAAGAATATTTATGGTCTAAATTTTAGCATGAATTGGAAAAACCACTTCATTCTGACAGCTGGGCACAGTTAAACTTAGAAATTATTCCATTTCTTCCTCTCCTTGCAAGATGTTTTAGAACATATATAATATGTTAATTAAGTTATGTTTTCCTTATTTATTCTTAGATGTTAGATATAAAATACTACCAAGAAACATCAAGTATAGTTCCTTCATGTGAAATAGCAAGCATAATAAAAGAAATCAGTTTCATCAAAGTTTGAGACAAATTTGAGGAAGGGAAACTTGCTGTTGTTTCATTTCCCAGCTCAAATTCCTTACTGACTTGAAAGATATTGGGCAAGGTTCTCTCTAATCATATATGAAAGGCTAACCCCAGCATAGCCAGTAAAAGTCATAGATTACAAAGCCAAGGAAGCCCCTTGTGATTAGTTGAACTTTTCTGAAGAACTTGAGCAGTCATCAAAACAGGTTGTGAACTACCTTGTTGACTCAAGGCACATCTCTTAGTACAGCTACTGTCAAAAGCTCTTGTCAGTCTTGATTTAAACATGTTTGCTTTGACTTTGACGTGGCTTTTAACATGTGTCCCATAAACATCTTTAGAGTTAAGCTCAGGAAATGCTGGATGAGTGAATGGAAAGGTGGATTGCGAATAGGCAGGATGGCAGAGTTTGGAGGGCTGGGATCAGTGCCACGGGGTCTAGTTAGAGGACTGTAGCTGGCATTGTGTCTCAGGGCTCCGTACTGGGTTTTTTTGAACTTACTGATCAGTGACCTACATGGAGGGATGGAGTACTGAGCTGTGAGGAGTGGCCAATACCCCGGAGTGCTCCAATGCCATCCAGCATGACCTAGACAGGCTTGAGAGTTGGGCAGAGAGGAACCTAATGAAATCCAACAAAGTTAAGTGTAAGATCCTGCAGCAGGGGAAGAATAACCCCATGGACCAGCACGGACTGGGGGCTGAGCTGCTGGGAAGCAGCTCTGTGGAGAAGGACCTGGGGGTGCTGGTGGACAACAAACTGTCCCTGAGCCAGCAGCGTGTCCCTGTGTCCAAGAGAGCCAAGGGGATCCGGGGCTGCATTGGGAGGAGCATGGCCAGCAGGTGGAGGGAGGGGATCCTGCCCCTCTACTCAGCCCTGGTGAGCCTCACCTGGAGCTCTGTGTCTGCTCTGGGCTCCTCAGGACAGGAGAGACAGGGGGCTACTGGAGCAGGTCCAGTGAAGGGGCAGCAAGACAGCACCTCTTATGAGAAAAGGCTGAGGGAGTTGGGTCTGTTTAGCCTGCAAAAGACATGACTGAGAGGAGACCGCATCAGTTCATACAAATAGCTGAAGGACAGGTGACAAGAGGATGGGGCCAGACTCTTTTCAGGTGGTGTGTCCAATGACAAGGGGCAACAGGCATAAACTGAAACACAGGAAGTTTCATCTGAATATGAGAAAAAACTCTTTCAAGGGTGTCAGAACACTGGAATAATTGCCTAGAGAGATTGTGGAGTCTCCTTCTCTGAAAATATTCAAAACATGCCTGGACCCATTCCTGTGCAACCCATTTTAAGTGAATCTTGTTTAGCAGGGAAGTTGCACTAGGTGATCTCCAGAGATCCTTTTCAACCCTAACCATTCTGTAATTCTGTGAATTTTGGTCGTGGAGAATCACCTAAAACTCTTTGATTGATGTGATATGTTGTTACCTTTTCCTTTAAAAATGTGTATCTTATTTCTCCTCTAATTCCATATAGCCTGAGGACTGCAGAGAGTTGCAGAAAAAAAAAAATCATAAAAATGACAGATTAAATTATCTGTAGATTAAGTGAAGAGCAGTACATGTGTGTATTTATATGGTGTCACCATATAAATCAGTGACACAGGCACATTGTTTAGCATTTTGCACTTCAGATCCCAGAAACTCCACAAGGAAACAGTAGTATGGAAAAGATACAGTAAAGGCCAGCAGGACAACCAGGAGTATGGAAGAATTTACACATAAGGAATAGCTAAGGGTGATATGAGTAGAGTAAAATAGAGATCTTCAACTGCAAAGACAGATGAAAACAGTATGCCATAGCCCTCTGTGAAATCACAGAGGGATTAATATCATAAAATATTATTATTGTCCCTTCTAGTGGAAGAAGCAGGGAATATTGAATGAAACTATCTGGCAGCATATTCAAAGCAAAGGTAATTTTTGACATAACTCATAATTAAATATGGAAATTTGTCACAGGATCTTGTGGAAACTGTAAGTTTTTGCAGATTCAAAAACAACTAGAAAAATGCTTTTAGCATTACCTTATAAGACATCATCTCTGGCTCAAAAAAATCCTTGAACTGCAAATAGCTAGAGCTAGGCAGAATAATTTCTGAGGAACTATCCCTGTGTGTGTGTGCCCTCTTTTCAGTCATCTCTAGGCTCTTGTTCTTAGTTATTGTTGTGCAGAATTTGGGTCTGTAGAAAGCTTCTGATGGATATGCTGTGACCTTTCCCAAGTGATGTGCGTCTTTCTTCCCCATTTGTAAGCTGCAGACTCACCAAGTTAATATTTAAATTCTGAGATCGTGTCAGTTCAAAACTGTTGGAAAATATTGAGGTCCTTTAAAGAATTCAGTTTTCTGTAATTTTAAGATTGATGACTTTACCACTGGTTGTATATACATACATAGCAGAGGAATAGCAAGTTGAATTTCTTGTAAAGCATTGATAGTGCTCATTGAGGAAGACTATACAAGAGGGTATTTTAATGTCTCATAGTTTCAGAAGTATTGAAGAATCTTAGGAGATGTGTTTCTGGAAGTGAAAAATTCCTATGCTATGGAACTATTTAGGTAACTGTAAATCCATGAATTTGATATCAGTCTGGGGAAAAAAGAATGGAAAAGCTGACACAAGATTTGGTTAACAGAGATATAAAGTGTGGAGGCAGCCCTTGTGACACATAAATTTGGTCAAGGACCAGATATCACAAAAAAAGAGAGGAGTGAGCTGAGCACCTGTGTGTTGAGGCTGTTGGGCTGCAGGTTTTAAGTTGTCAGGAACACAAAGTTTCATCTGCTGTAACAAAGCTTCCTTTTATGCAGATGCTGCTTTGCCATGTCAGACCCTTCCCAAAGCAGTTTGTATCTACCATAAATGCATGTAAACCCTTGTGCTTCTGTTTTAAGTCAGAGTTTGTACTGATAGAAGCCCAAATGTCTGCCCTATGCTTTGTAACCTGTGGCCATGAACTGGTTTTGTGTGAACTGGCTCTGCTTGTTTATTCAAAAACCCCAAACAAACAAAATCAGCCCCCCAAAAACAAAAAATGAAACCAACCAAAAAACAATAAAACAAAAAAACCCCAAGCCCACCAACTCTGTATATATGAATATACATGAAAAATATATATGAATACAGATGGAAAAAAATATAACAAATATTAGTCAGTTTTGCTTTTTGAAAGATAGCTCTTTCCACCTGGTTGGCAGTATTACATAATATTACCCTCATGTATTTATAGTGCAAATGGTTTGAAGTGGTTTAGTGCTTTTTTTCTCATTACAGTAATTTTTGGAGGCAGGGGATTGTTTAATGAAGGACTCAAGAGAGACGTAAATGGCCATGGTGAATTTTGTGTTCATTTGTAACTCAAGGTGAAATAGACTTACTGCATCAGTGCTTTTACTATAAGAGTGTAAGTTTTGGATTTTGCTCCTTACTTTCTGTTAGCTTATATAAGTTCTTTTAATAAAAGAATGGAAGTGTAAAAGTATTTTACATTTTACCTGTAACATAGTAGTCTTGGTAGACAGGACAGTGAATGCAGAAGGTAGGCCAATAGCTCAGCATTATGTGTGCCTCCAAGTCTGCGATCCTATCCGGAGATTTCTTTTAGCTAACTGCCCAGAATGGGCAGTTGGCACTTTTGGTTTAACTTGCATGATTTTTTTAAAGGCTTATGAACCATATCTTAGCACTCTAATATTTGTTACTTGCTGAATTAGTTGGGAAGGGGGTTCCATACAGATAGACCACACGTGCTGTTTTGCTATGCGGATGTGCTCTCTTTGGGCAATTGCCTGTTGTCATTTTGTGATGTGGTTTATTCATTTCACATATACAAACAACTCAATATGGAGTGGAAATGAAAAGATATCCTTGTCAGATGCTTAGTGATCCTTAAACAACTGATTATGATAAAGCTGGAAAAATAAATATTGACTTAGTGCTTTCAGGTGATATGATTTTACATAATTACACATTTTGGAAAACACTGTGTATCTCGTGGGCAGCCGGTGTGATTCTTGGGGATGGTCCTGTATAAGATGAGTGGTTGAACTCAATGATCCTTGGGGCTTCCTTCCAACTCAGCATATTCTGTGATTATTTGAGTTTATTTCTGGTTGCATGGAAGGTTAAGATTTAGAATGAATAAAAAACTGTTTGTTTAGTTAATACATCTGAATTCTTTGAGGATAAGTGAGAGAAATAATAGAGTTAAAATAAAAATAGTATTTATCTTGATGACTTAAAATTATGAATGAATACATCTGAAAAAATCCACCTTTTTTCAAATTACATATTGAAAAAAATATTAGGTGCATCCAGTTTTTCCTACAAATTAGCTTTCCACTTGTTTTTAGCCCTCTCATATTTTTAACAGAGCTTAAAAAGCCTTAACTGCAGTTCTCAGCTCAGAAGTTTCTAAAACACAAGGTTTTGAGTAAACCTTTTAAGGTCTGAATTATCACCTGATTTTTTTAAAATAAGGAGGTTGGTTAGCTGGCATGTTTAGACTTCGGAGTGGTGGTATTTTTGGGCGGGGTTGTTTGTTTTCTTTTGTTTTTAAGCCATGGTAACCAGTATCTTTTATAAAAGAGAAGGCAAAAAGCCCAGAATACATTCAAATTAACAAAACTTATAGTGTGAGAACGGTACTTGGAGAAACAAAGGTTGAATTCCAATTCTTATTTTTCTCTCTTTTTTAATATCTGACTCTGAACCACATCTATCAGATACAAAACTGTCTTCTGAAATCAGCTGGCAAAAGCTTTATTGATTTTGCTGCTTGTTGTAAATATTATTGGGTTATAGAAGACTTTGGTTCAAGTTATGGAAATCATGAACTGGTTCTATTGAAACTTATAGCCATGTTATTTTAGTTTATATTGGATAGATCCTACTTCCTCAGTTGTGATTTTTTTCCTGGTGTGTTGGATGTGAGACAAAGTATCAGTGCATATTGTATGGGAGCTTTGAGGAGGCAGGAAGAATTCTTACTGGATCAGGGTGATATGTGAAGTGAGACACGGGCAAAAACGATTGAGAGAGAAAAGGACAGAAAC
Organism: Regulus satrapa; assembly: GCA_013396955.1. Classification (NCBI taxonomy): domain Eukaryota; kingdom Metazoa; phylum Chordata; class Aves; order Passeriformes; family Regulidae; genus Regulus; species Regulus satrapa. The sequence goes on along the minus strand of VWZN01013118.1, from coordinate 4,114 downwards.
CAGAGAAATATAGACTGCTGGAACCTGTCACCAGCAAAATGGCTGAGTTATGGGTGCACTAGCAAAAATTCCATGAAGTTTTCATTAAATAGAGCAAATGGGAAAATGGAAAAGGGTTAGAATGATAGAAATATTTTTGCCTGTACTAAGCCAAAGACTTAAATGTGTTTAGAGAAATGCTAGAGTGTGTTCCCCCCTGCCATGGCAGTGTAAAGTGTGACTAGTATAACAAGTTTCAGATGTATAAAGTATGCCAGGGTAATATGCATGAGATAATCCCTTTCTTGCAGAAGTTGTTGCACATATCCTGCTGTTACTTTGGGAGTATGTTGTTCACTCCTTATACTATGATGAGCCTTGTCTCACATCAACTTGAGTTTTTATAGTCTCATACTCTTCTACCAGTCTTTTTGCAAGTAAGTTCAGTTTTCTAGCACTTGCTAGCATTCTTAAATGCTTAGTGCATAAGTGAAGGGTTCATAACGGGTATTTGTGAATGGAAAATTAGACTGTCTTTAGCAAGCATCAGGCAAGAGAAATATTGTTTTAGTAAGTTAGCAAAACATAGAAAAAAATCAGAACTGAACGTTGTATTAAATAAGAATGTCATATAATCAGATGTACTAAATAGAAACATGGGAAATGACACAGAGAGAAGTAGAGGAGATACTTAAAACACTGCTATAAGAGGAAATATTGCATCTTAATGAACAGAAAAAATCGTGCAAAAACAATAAAAGACAGTAGCAGCAAATATGCAGATTTTAAAAGCTGCTATTAATTACAAAATTGACTGGTATGATTATATAAATGGTATGTTAAGTGATATAAAATTCTTAATGCTCTTTTACATTTCAGGGATTGTGGGAGGTTTTTGTATCTGAGCAAATGTTCCTTTCTCTATGATTTCTAAGTGTAATTTTTGGATTAAAAGGTATAGTGTTTATTTTTGAAGCCCCAATAGATGGTATAATCTCATTCTAAAATGTTTTGCATGCAATTTTCATATAGATTTCATGTCTATGTGACTCATGTGAATGTTATAAATAAGTGAAAGAAATGAGATGACCTGCACCTTTTTTTTTTTTTTTTTATTTTATTTGGGGA
>VWZN01013117.1:207579-217657 GCA_013396955.1 Regulus satrapa | reverse complement strand
TTATGTGTTAAAATTTTTATCTTGCTTTCTATCTATTGCTATATCTTAAACCTTAACACTGTAAGTCTTCTGCTATGTGAATGAACACACTTTTATTTCAATGGTGCATTCATAATCTCAGTCATCACTCAATTTTGGGATCTTTTCTACGGCTTCAGGTCGATGCCTCCTACTTTGCTTCTCCTGAGCAGGGCAGGTGCCAGGAGTAAAAAAATAGATTATTTTTTTCACCCCTATGAGTAACATTAACTTTCTCACTGCAGCATCTCTGCTTGGCAAAGCAGAAATTTTGACTGATTTGGGCCCCGGGGGTGACCTTGGGGTGCTGTCCCCTGGCTTGCCCCACATTGTAGTTGCCCTCTTGCTTTTCCCTCCCCGAATCCCAGCCTGCCAGCAGCTCCTGGTTGTTTTTGGAGCATAATGAAGCCCGGGCTCTGCCAGCACAAGACAATGAAATGTAATAATTGGAGCTGTAAAACCCATCTGTTCGAGCACACGGAGGGTTTTTTTAGGGTTTTTTTTCCACGATGTGGAATTGCTTGTGCTCCCCATTTATATTTAAATCCTGTGCCTGTGGAGGGAACTTTTCCTGCCAGAGCAGCAGAGCCTATGGAATGAGGGAATAGCTGCTCCCAGGAATTTTCAGGGCGTTTTGGGGGATTTGGAGGCCCCGTTTGGTGGTGTTAGGTGGACAGTCAAGGATTGTTGCTGCCACGGGAGTGATGTGCAGGTCCTGCCTTGTCCTGCTCCAGCCTCACCGCGGTTTGGGGAAATGGGAATCCCAGAGATGTTCAACCAACTCTTCCTCAGGTGCAGCTGCTCATTTAAATCACTTATGGTGTTAAATACCTGCACTTCGTGCCCTCCCACCCACATTTACCCTCATCTGGGGGGCTGAATTTGCCCAAGGCCTTCCCCAGATGCCTGTTCTGTGTTGGAGGATGGAGCCAGTGATGAATTCAGGATTAGTGGGCTGCAGTTCATGCAAAATCCTACATTTAGCCTGTTTTTGGGTTTGGGTTTTTTTAATAACCCACTCCCTGGCTGCACCAGTGCTCCTTGCAGCTTCGTTGTGTTTGCCTGTTTCAGAATAGAAAATTGTCCTGAACACCTTTTGTTCTGAAATCTGCACAAAGCTCGGGCACCATCTTAGAGAAACCAGTTCGCTGGTGTTGGGCTCCACAGAGGTGTCTGGTGAATTCAGCTTTTTATTTTTAGTCAGGGAAGCCACACGTGGCTCTTGCTGCCGTTCAGGAGATGGATCCATCACCAGGCAGACAGGTGGGAGAGGGGAATGTGGAGATGTTTTCCCCGTGTGCTCAGGCAATCAGCAGGAAGATATTCTGGGAGCTGGGATGTGCTTGAAGGACAAAAAAAAAAAAAAAATCTGGAGGAACAGAAACTAAAAATCCCTGTGTGGCTGTCAGATAGGTCCAGGGGAAAAAAAAAACCCAATGAAATTAAAGCCCATCAGGTTTTTGAGCGGTGTTTGATGAGCTGGAGAGGCAGCAGAGGCTCTCCCCTCTCCGGGGATGCTGCAGGGAGATGTCAAACCTGCACTGAGGCATCAGCAGCGACGAGGAGATGGAGTCTGCAGCGTGGCTGCTGTGATTCTGGGAGATCTGAGCGCTGGACACCGGGAAAGAAATTCATGAATTCATCTGCCTCAGAGCGGCCAGGGAGGTTGGCAGCATGTGGGGACTCCTCTCCTCAGCAGTGACCTGGGTTTGCCGGGGTGGGGAGGATGGAAGCGAGCCCTGGGCGCTCCCTGCCGTGCTCCTGCCTGGGGATTCTCTTTGCAGATCCTGCAGGAGTGCCCAGCACAGAGCAGTGAGCAGCTTCCACTCCTCCCTCTTGGGGTTTCCAGCAGAGACCGACGAGCCAGGAGGTGGGGAAGGGACAAAACCAGCTTGGAACCATCTTGGAGGAGCTGGGATGGGCCTCAAAAGAACAGGCAGCTTCCACGGCTTATCTGTCGATGGCAATTAAACAACAGCCAGAATCAAGTTTAGTGCTCAAGTTGAAAGGGGATAAAGGGTTTTTTAAGGCACACTGAAGCAGTGACAAACAAATGGATCAGGAGAATGCAGTCCCAGTTTGTCAGGGGGTTTGGGGAGGGGTGAGGCTGTTCCACGCAGTGGGAGCGTTTCCTGTGTGTGGAGCAGTCGTGGCTGTGCCTCAGGGACATCAACCCCCACATTTCAGGCTCGGGGACTGCTTTCTTTCCAAGCTCTGCTGCCTCACGCTCTGGCCAAGGCAGGAAATCTTTGTCCCCACAGCCCCTCTCAGACTGAAGCAACCACAAAAAAATCCAAACGAAACCTGCACGAAACCCAGCCCCAAACATTTCTAACCTCTTAATTTTTCTGGGACAGCACAAGGCAGCTGTGGCTGGATGCATCCCTCGCCCTGATTTCCATTCCAAGTGCTTTGCAGTGCTGGTGGTGAAAGGAAACTTCTCCCACTGCTGCTCCAAGCGCAGCAGATTCCTGTTCTAATGAAGCTCTCTGCTGCCAGAGCTGTGCTGCAGAGAGCCCATTACCGCAGGAGCCATTTCTCCTCGTGCCCACACTCTCCATTCAGGAGCAGTTTATATAATTTTAGGAGTTTGGGGAGCCCCAGTGGATGCTCTGTGTTACCCCCTTCGAATCAAGGCTCACAGCAGCATCTGCTGGGTCTCCTCAGGTGAGGTGGATCTGTGTGTGTGTAAAACTTCCCTTTTCCTCTGCTGCTCCCTCGGTTCTGCTGGCAAACACAACATCTGTGCCTTGCACCGTTAGTCTTTATGTGGATATGAGCAGACAGGGATTTTCTCTGCAATAAAAATCATCAACAGAGCCATGAAATGGGTTTGGCTCCCTGGCTCGGGCTGCACACGTCCAAACAGTAAAATCTGTAACCCAGAGGTGAACGTGCAGTAAAAAAAAAATATAAAAAATAGCAGCAGGAGTTTACTTTAAGTGATTTTCTCTGCTTCTGAAGCTGGCAGCACATTTAAGGGTGTTTGTGGCCTTGTGCTTAATATTTCCTTGATAAATCTGGGTCAGAGATGGATTGCTGTAGGTATTTTAGTGCAGAGGAAGAAAACATTGGCAGAACAGGAGCTCAGTGGAGGCAGCACAGGTAGGAGAGTTGAGCAGAGGGAACCCAGGAAAGCACTGGGATGGCTTTTATGGTGGGAACTGGGGAGAATAATCCGGTGCAGTTTCTGTTTTGGAGCAGCATCTGTGATCACAGGGAGCAATTCCTCCCTCTGAGGTTTCCTCACCCCCTGATTCTCAGTTGGGGCCCCTCCTGGAGCCTCTTCCAGGCATGGATTCATGGATTTGTGGGTTCAGAGCCCATGCTGATGCAGCAAGGTTTATTTTTTTTTTTTTAAGGCTGGGGATGTTTGCAATTACTCTAAGTGTGAACACATGCTTCCAACCCCAGTGGGAAGAAAGCCCTGGCTCCTAATGAGATTTATTCCTCCAAGCCTGAAATAAACGGAACATGGCAGCACGAGCTTTTCTCTCCGCAGCAATGCAGCGAAGCCGTAAATATTCCCGAAGTGATCTAATCCTTTCATACTCCTCACCAGGCAGAGGCACTTCCAAGTGATTCCCTTTTAAGGCTCCTTTTCCACCCAAATTCCTCTCCTGTGCAGTCACTGGGGTGGTTTTTGAGCAGGGTCCAGGGTGGTTCCCCCTCAGCACCTGGAGGGGAACAGGTTAAGAGGGTGCCTCGAGGCCTGAGCCAAGAGGGGAGTGCACAAAGGATGGTTTTGACTGATTCTTGATGGACTTTTCATCATGCACGTGTGCTGTAGGAATATTCTGGATGGGAGGCAGTGCTGCTGGCTTTTCCATGCTTTCCCTGAGTCTGGAGTTAGGCTTGTGAAGAATCAGCTGTCCTCCAGGAGCCGTGGCTTTAGGATTGGCATCTCCTCAGGCTGTGGATAAACCCCTGTGCTCAGGGCAGGAGGTGCTGGGGCCCACCACAGACCCCCCCCCATTCAACCCAGGGCAAATCATTTTGATCTGTGCTGGTGCTCCTGGCTTAAGCTGTGATTTAAACCTTTCCTTTTCCCTGTCCCAGGCTGTAAATTCAGGGAGGACACAGAGCAGGGCCTTGCTGGGAAGGTGACAGTGAGATGGATGTGAGGCAGCCAAGGAGCTTGGCTTGAATCCCTGCTGCCAGCCAGGAAGGCTCCCAGCTGTTTGCACATCTGGATACTCTGGTCGTGGTTAGAGAAGATGCTTGTTCTTATACAGGACAAAAATTACTCTGGGTGGGGAAAAAACCCCACCTCTCCCTCATGCTCCAAGTTGAATTTGCCAGTAAATGCCCCAAAGAGCAGCTGTTGTCAAAGTCTGGGGTGTCTAAAGAGTAACCAACCCTACTACAGGTTGTAACTAGCTCTGAGGGAGGAGATGCTCCCTGTGAACTGGGACACACACCACGGGTCCAAGGCAATGAGTAAAGATGTCTTGTTATGAGGAATGGAGTTAATTAGGAAACTCAAAGGTCACAACAAATGGCAAATTCTGGGATGTCATTTTCTTGCAGTGACTTGGTTAATGCTGGGCCAAGCTCTCTGCTGGTGGAACAGATGAACTGGGGCTTTATCAGGGCCTAGATTACAGAAGGGACTCCAGACCTGCTGCTTTCTTCATATTTTTGTCCTGTACTTTAAAAAAAAAAAGGGTTTTCTTTGAGCTTACTAGCTGTGAGTTCTCTTTGGCTACTCTAAAAATGATTTAACAGCTTGGGTTTAGGTGACTGTTCAATCTAAATTGTCAAATTAGGGTTTTATACCATTCCTTACAAGAAGATTAATGTTGTAGACGTGGTCCTTGCAGGCTCCATCTGTCCCTGGTGCTTTTTCCATTCCTGTTCCAGGTGTTCTCTTTATCCTGGTGGGGGTTTAGCTGGCTGGGTGAGCCCTGTCTCCAGGGAATGTGGGACCCTGCTGGGCCAGCACCTCTGTCCCACCTGGGGTTTGTCCCCCAGACACCTCTGAGGTGGCTCCCACAGCTCCAGCACGATCCCCTGTCTGTGCTCAGGGGACCTCTCAGCTCTGCTCGGGGTCTCTTGGCAGATGGCTTCCAAAAATAAGGCCCTTCCCTTCGGTTTCCTCATGCAGAATTCGCTGGGCTCTGGCAGAATTCCCATCCCACAGCCACTGCTTTCCCTGCCACGGGGGCCATGTAAGGAACTAACAGAGCTCTGAGGGGAAAAACAAAAAGCCACTGATGGCAAACTTGATGTTGCTTCAAATTGTAGAGTCAGCCTGGGTGTGTTAGTTTGGGTTGGAGATGGGAGAATTTGGGGTTTCCTTTGTTTATTACACATTTTTAGTGCAGCAGCACCCCTGATGCCCTAATTCCACTGAGCCAATAACCAACCCAAATCTCAAAACTTAAAGTAAATCCTCACAAATCCTCCCACGTCCCTCTGCCTGCTGCCTCTGGCTTTCCCATGTCCATGTTCCAGGCTGGAGAGAAGCTTTAATTACGCTCTGTTTTCCCCTTGCTGCCTCTACCTTGAGCTTGCAGGGGCTGCAGAGACTGAAACCCCAAATATTTTGTCACTTTGGTGGCCCCAGGGTCATTGCCAGCTGTTTTCTGTCTGACCTGGCTGCCAGGGCTCTGCTTCGTTAGCACTAAAGATCAGCTGGTTATGGACTTTAATCTCAATTTTTACTGGGATTATCAATTTAATTAGTCCCTCCTAGAATTACTCTGAGGAAAACCTTTCCTTTGGCACCAGGGCCCGTTGACTCAGCTCTCCTTGGGAATGGCTGGGGCTCAGCTCAGCAGATGGGCTCCTGTTGGGTTCTGAACAGCACCCCAGGCACTTCTTCCCAGCATTTCCAACCCAGGGATGAGCCTGGGGGGAATCTGAGCACCCCTTTCTGCACTTCCCATCCCCGTGGCTCCGCTGCCTGGGTTTCACATGGAATGAGGAGGAAAATCAGAATAGAACTGGGATTTTAGGCCTCTCTCCTGGAAGGAAAACTTCTACCCCAAACAAATCCTTGAGGTTCCAAGTGAGCATCTGCCTGCAGCATATGGGAAGCAATGTCTGGGACTGGAGGGTGTTGAGAGAGCCAGGCTTCAAAGCAGGGAGGTGGTGCTGGCAAAAGATGTTTTGGGGATGTTTGGGGATGAGAACAGACTTCTGGATAAAAATTAATTATTTTCCTGTATGACTTCTTCCAATTATCAGCAGAGAATCTCAATCATGCAGTGTGTAATTATGGTTAAGGCTTAGATTTTTTTACTTCCCAGTTTTTAAAAATGGTTTTAAAAATGGAACCATTCCTGATGCTTTTCTGTACGTGGTGTGGGCTGTAAAAGCCTCTGGCTTCCCAGCCATTTTTTGGGGAGAAGGGTTGGAAAAATTCATTAGGTGCTGTTCCTGTGGAGTCAGGAATGGCTTTATCCTGTATCCCATCATCCCGGGCCATTTCTATTCAACCTTACAAGTGAGGGAGCTGATAGAAACCTCCCCCCACATCAACAAAGTGCCCTTATCTTAATAGGGAAGGACCTTTGGGGTTAAAAAGGACTGGAGGGGGGTCAGGAGAGGGAATCTCTTCCAGGAGAAATGAGGCAGCACTGCTGCTGACACCACAGAATTGATTTTTTACAAGTGGGGCACTTCAGCATCTTCACTTTCAAACAAATATTCAGGGGGTCGGAGATAAGCCGGGAAGCTCAGCAGCCCCCATTGTCTGGGACACTGGAAAGTCCATCAGGAAGGAAATGCTTTTAAAAGAGGCTCCTAAATTTAAATTTTCAAACCGATTTTTTTTTCTTTTTCTCTCCTCAGCAGATGGAAGCTTTGATGGCGGAGCTGAGGACAAAACAAGCAGGAGTGTGTGAGGAATTTACACCTTGACAGTGTTCCTGCCTCTTCCAGCTGCAGATTTTGGGTGCTTTTCTCAGCTTTTTTCACCCTTTGCAGCCCCTGAGGGTGGGGACAAGTGGAGCTCACTTGGATCTGAGGTTGGCAGTGGTAGGAATTGGGGTTGGACCTGGGGAATTCCTCATTTTTGACTCCTACCCTGCCTGTTTCTCTGTGTTTGCCTCACCCTTACAAATCCCGCCCGGCTGCAGCTCCAAAGCAATGCTTTAGAAGCAAGTCACATCTTTTTCCCAAATAATCCCTGAGAAAGAGTTCTCCAGCAGCCCCAGGCCTACATGGTGCAATTAGGTGGGCTTGTGGCACTCTGCACCTCAGACCTGGCTCTGGGTGTCCCTTCTGGGGACAGCGAGCTCTGATTTTTTTTTTTTTTTTATTGGCTTCATGATCCTTTTCTCAGGAATTAATAGCTCCTGAGACTGCTGGCCTAATGTGGCTGATTTATGTTGGAATTGAGCAGCAGCAGGGAAATTGCTGGGCTGGAGCTGGGGATGCAGGCAGGAAACAAAGCTCACCCGAGGGGGAGATGCTCTGGGTGTGCCTGGGGGCTGCTGCTGCTCCCTGAGCTCTTGAGGGGCTGGACACTTAATTATTGCTTTAATTTTTAATGTGCTGGGGGAGACATGGCCTGAAATTAAAGAGGCTGTGCAGGTGAGATGGATGCCTGGATGTTTTGCATGGGGAATGTGGGAGCAGCACTTTTCTTAAGGAGTTCCAAGCCCTGGTTCCAAACAATTTCTGGTTTGGCAATTCTGTTTGCTGGCTGTTGATAAGATAGGGATTTCACCATGTGTGGGAGCTTTTTCTGGGCAGGAGCTGCATCAGCTGGAATTCTGGAGCTGCTTTTTCCCCACACACACTGTCCAGAAGGGCCTGTGTTCCCTAAAATCCCTGCATTTCAGGCAGGCTGGATATTTCAGCCTGCTGTAGATGCTCGAACTGCTGTGCTCACTCTCTTTTGAAAGAGAATAAATTCCTCCCTTCTCTCTGCTTATCTGCTGAGGCATCTCAGCTCCGAGGGAGAGGAAGGAAGGAGGGAATTTTCTGGAGCCTTGGCAGCTGCAGAAAACACCACCCCAGTGCCCCAGGGGGCTGGGACAGGGAGGGGTGATGGATGTGAGGGGGGAGCGTTTCCACTGAGCCCCTGGAAAAACAGAGAACCTGGATCCTGCAGGAATGGAGCTCTGCACTCTGCTGATGCTGGCAGCGGAGTTCAGGAGACTGACACGGATCAGAGGGCAAATTTTGGTAGCTCCTGCCTTGGGAACCAAAGAATTTGGATCTAAAACAAGGGGGAAGCGGGTTAGCAGGTGGAGAAAATGGCAGATAAGGCTTGGCATGCCACAGGATGGGTCTGAGAGCTGTGCAGAGAGTGTGGAGACCTTTGGTAGTGCAAGGGCTGGGCTGCAGCCTTGGGGATGTCCAGGGACAGGGGAAGGGCCAGGTGGAGGAGGCTTAGTCCCACCTGGCTTTGCCACACCAGCCCTTGCCCTGCTGCTGTGTGGGGTGAGACCCCTCTTCCCCGTGCTGCTCCCCCCAAATCGACTGCATAGCCCCAGGGCAATACAAGTGCTGAACCCCCAGGATTTTATGGCAAGAGCGGCTCTGTCGATGTCCAGCTGCTCCTCCCCTCATCCCTGCAGCCCTGGGGAGCCCTTTGCCCATTCCTGCCTTGAGGTGCAGGGGAATCAGAGCTGATTTGCCCCCGAGGTGGGGCTGGGGGCTCGGGGCTGGAGCCACTGGATGGCACTGCTGCCTTGCACAAGTACCGCAGGAGCTGCCGGGGTCTGGGAGGTAAAAAGGGAGCAGAGCTTTGGGGTGGCACTTGTCACATGTCACCATGGCTGGGTCCTTCTGTGGGTGATGGATGGAGGAACTGGGATGTTCCCCAGGTAGGGATGGCACTGGGAGGCCCAAGCCTGGGTGGGGCCGGGCTGTTTTTCCAGCCTGGATTTGCTGGAGGTGGGATCAGCCACCCTTCAAGGCTGAGCAGGGGACAGAGGGATCCCAAAGCCTCTTTCCATTCTTGGGTGCCCAGAGGTGGTTTCAGCCCCTGCTTTGTGGATGAAGGGAAGCTTTACAAAGACTCTCGGGGCTTTGGTTTCTGCTCCCTTTCCATGTCTGAGCTGACTTATGAGAGGCAGAAAGCCAAGAAACACCAGGCAGAAGAAAACTTGCAGAGAGAATGAGAAATTATGTTTCTTGGATGGTGCTGAGAAATTTTGCAGGTCACCCTTGCTTAGACCCTGTTCTGGACCTTCTTCAGAGCATGGCCACAGCTGGGGCAGCCTCAGGCCTGGAAGGCAGAGCAGTGATGACAGGTCCAGAGGGTTCACAGGGAGAGGGAAATGGAGGGGAAAACTTTGTGTGAGATCAGCAGATGAAACCCAACCACTTGACCTTCTTTGAACTTATTTCAGACCCATCAGGCATGGAGAAAATTGAGGCTATAACTCAGGTTGCTCCTGTTGGTCACATTACCAATTCCATTACCCTGGGCTGTTTGTCTTAATTGAGCTGCAGCCTAGCCTATGACTAATTGCCAGGTCACACTGGCCCTAAATTAAGGAACACGGTTGTTTTTTTAAACTTTTAACAACTCTAAAGTCCAGTTATTGTCACATTTCTTCCAAAAGTCTGTGGGTTTTTTCCAGGCAGGCTAAATGCTGTGCTGAGTTCAAACCAACCCACATTTTTCTTCTTGGGATGGTTATTTATATTCCAGTGGTGGCTACAGAGAAAATGGCCCTGGACGTTTCTCCGAGCGCAGGGAGTTCATTACATCAACAGAAAAAAAAGGTGAGAAAACGGCTTCCTGCTCAAAAAAGTCTCCTTTCTGCTCCCTCTTGTCCCATGCCATCATCTGTGGCGGGCTTTGACTCCTCCTGCTTCTCCCCAGCATTGCCTGTGAGCCTCAGCAGCACTCTGGGGGCTGGGACGGCTGCTCAGAGCTGCCCTGCAGGGTGAGACCCCTCCTGACCCTAACCCAGGGCTGGGGGGCTGAACTCCCCTCCTGACTCTAAGCCAGGCTCTTGGTGTTTGGAGCCCATCCCAGGTGAAAGGTGAAATCCCCTCCTGATTCTAAGTCAGGCTCTGGTTTGGGATCAAGGTCAAGTGCAGAGTAAAATCCCCACCCGACCCTGAGCCGGGCTCTGGGGCTGAAATCCCC
>VWZN01013117.1:187799-205577 GCA_013396955.1 Regulus satrapa | reverse complement strand
TTTTTTTTTTTTTAAATGGCTTATTAGCATTCACCTGAAGGAAGATGGGTGCTTTAAAAAGAGCAGAATTCAGAAAAACCCCTCACTGCATAAAGCCACTTCACCCTTTGCTGTGCCCCAGCCCAGTGATTTTGGCTTCAGCACAAAGCTTCTCCCCCACACCCCACTTTTTTTTTCTGTGCAGGAGCCAAGGGAAATGCTCAGAAACAAGAGCGGGGCCTGTTGAAAGGCGAATGTGAAGGGAGCAAGAAAAATCCCCCGCAAGAGAAAAGAGGTCAAGAAATTATCAATAGAAGAATGTGCCAAGGTGGCCACTTGGCCAGGTTTGATTTCTGTGAATGTGTCCCCTCTGATTAGCTTTACATCTCGGGGCTATTGTGGGAGTGTATTGTGTTGGAAACCATTCTCCAAACTGAAAATGCCCCACTGCTTCTCAGGCCCTTTGTGCGAGCAGGGAGTGGGAATGTTTTGTGTCTGGGATGAACCGTGGCCTCTCCTCCCGTCCTGATGCTTCACAGATTGTTCTCAGATTTGGACACACTTCAATGGACACTTTTTAATATTTTTTTTATTCTCTCTATAGGTCTTTTGTACATTTTCTTGCTTGCTTTTCAAGGCTGAGAGAGAGTTTTGAAGATAACAAGTCCATTTGTCTCCTGCTTTTTGAAATGTAGATATCGATTTTTGTTCAGTTTTCCCCGTTTGCACCTGAAGTCAACTGGACAGAGGAGCCAGGGAGAAAATGATGGATCACTGAGGAGAAAGTTGGGCTGGAAAGCACAGGAGACTGCCACAAGACTGAGTTTTGGCTCTGCCATCCTTTTGTAGGCGGCGTGAGCAAGTGATTCTGACCAAAAAGCTGCTCTGGGCTCCCTCCAGGGAGAATGTTATCCACAGGTGCCCTGGATGGTGTTTATTGAATTTTATTGACTGCTCTGGGTTTGATGTTAAATTCATCTGAAGGATCTTCCTTCATCTGTGTGGAGGTGTTTGTTGGGGAGCGTTTGGGGCAGCAGAAGCGAGGAGAGAGTAGAGCAGCAGGTCATTAAATAATTAGCAGGAGGTGCAGAATTCCCTTATTTCTTTGTCCAGCAGGGTTGTATCCCTGCCTAGGTGTAGTGATCCCGAGAGGTTTGGGATAATTGGACTTTTTCCCACTGCGTTTTCCCTGATGCTCTGGAATTGCTGGGCAGAACTTTCAGTGCTGTCCAGCTCAGCTCGTGCCCTGGGCTGCCTGGCTGGAAGATGGGGAAGCAAGCCTTGGGTGAGCCTTTTTTTTGCAGGGGGGGGAAATGACGTTTTTGTGCCCCAGACTGGTGTAAAAGGGGGGTTTTTCTGGAGCAGACAATGGAAATATCATAGGTACCCTGGAAAAATGTTCTAAATCCATCTTTCTCCAATAATAGTACTTAGCAGTGTGCTTTTTTTAAAATATTTTTTTTGGTGGGAACTTGGGATGTTGGAGTCTCCACCTCAGCATTTTGAGGGTTTTCCAAGGAGTTTCTCCTTTTTTTTTCCCCCCAAGAGACAGGGCTGATCATCTGCACATCAGGTGCAAACACCCTCCTCCAGCAGAACAGTTGCTAATTTTGAGGTGAGGTGGCTGTCACAGCACTGCCAGCGTCGTCTTGGATGTGACATTTGAACAAAGCTGCTGCAGGCTCTGCGCTGCGCTTCCATAACCATCAGCATGTTAATTAGATGCAAATTGTGTCTAAATATTTAAACTAAAATCAAAACAAGCCACTCTCCCCGCTCCATACCAAGCACCCGGCTCACCCATGGCATAGCAACCATCTCCAGGAGGTTTGGGAGGCACCAGGAGGGATGGCAGGGGGTGTGGGGAACACTTCCAACACGACCTTTAACGATTCAAAGCATTTGTTCCGAGCAGCATATGGGCACACAGAGCAGCTCTGACAGCTCTATTAGGGGCTTTTCACAAACTGTTGTTCCATATTGCAATCTTACCGTGGCTGTGGTTTGTGCACACTGTTTATTTGATTTTTTTTTCTTTTTTTTTGTTATTTTTTGAGGCTGTTTCTTGAGAGGGAGGTAGGAGAAAGGAAGATCAGAGACAGTGGAGTGATTTTTTTCCAGCCCTGTGCTTGACAGAGATGGGCTCTGCCTCCCCATACAGCACAAATGAGATCAGAAATCCCCCAACTTTTACTTTCTTGGAGAGGTTTTCCCATTTTTCCCCAGGGAAAGGGAGGCTTTTCCCAACAGAACTGATCAACACCTTCTGTTATAATGAGATGTTTGTCCTCTCTGTGCTGAAATGGAGAGATCCAGTGTGGAAGGAGCTTCTGCAGCATTGCCAGGGGCCTTTCCTCATGTGGGAACGGTGGAAAAGCTGGGATTTGGTTGGAGGGGAAGCCTTGGTAGCAGCTCAGTCCTGCCAGCCTGGGCTGAGGGAGGGAGTTGAGGCTGAAATGAGGGGCTGAAGTGTGGGCTTTGCTGGCTGGAGGAAAACACAGCAGAGTTTGGGGTGTACCAATGGATCCGTGTGGCTTTGGGACTGTTCACCCTCGCTTCTGCAGCTCAGAGGCTGAAGAACTTCCCCCGTGTTTTATTCCTGATTTTTGCCTCTTTTTTCCCCTCTCAGGGCAGGATCCCTGGCTGTCAGGCTGGCTCTGCAGAGCCTGGGGCTGTTCCAGAGTTCTGCTGCATCTCTCCAGGATTTGCTGTGTCCTCCCCTCGCCCGAGGTGCCCTGGCTGGATTTGGGGACAAACTCTGGGATTTCAGGCTTCATGCACCGCTGTGTTTGTGCTTCGCTCGTGACGTCCCCAAGCCCCAGCTGGTGCAATGGAAGCACAACCAGAGCCTGGGACAGGCCCAGATTTCACCCTGCAGCTGCTGAATGCCTGCAGAACCTTTGGATCCAGGGGAGGATGCCCCAGAGCAGAAGGGACACAGCGCCAGGACCCTCCTCTCTGAGCATCCCAGCAGCTCCTCTGGCTGGAATTCCCCGCTCCAGGTGTTTGGTGCAGGTTCCAGGGGTTCCTGGGGTGTTAAACACAAAAACCCAGCAACAGCAGCTTTGCTTTGCTCAGCCAGATGCCTTTAAATTGAATTAATCTCCAGTTCCCGGGTAAACTCCATCCATTTGTCTGCAATTAACTCGTGGCTCTTGCAGAATTAAGGTTTTTTTAGTTTTTGTTTTTTCTTGGAGAGAATTTTAAAAAACCAAAAAACCGGAGGCAAATCAGCAGCTGATGGAGTCCTGCTTTTCATTCTCCGAACTGCCAACTCCTGGCTCTGTCTTCTCATGCCCACAAACAAGGGGGCCTTTCCCTTCGTTAGGTTTTATTGCTTCTGCTGGATTGAACAATAACAAAGGTGCAGGAGTTAAACTGCAGGTGCAGGATCCAGTTCCTGCCCCTTAATGAGTGACTGTGGCAGGGGATGCAGAGATTTTATGGGGTGTAACCTCAGACAAACACGAGAAAATCGGAATTTAGGGTGCGAGAATAAACGTTTAGGCTCAATTGGTTATTTTGCCATGGACTAGTGGGCTGCACAGAGGCAAATACTGAGATTTATAACTTTATTTAGGTTCTATTAATTTGTTTAGCTGGGTGCATGCCTGAATTTGAGCTTTCATTTGATGCAGGGATTATTTTTTAGGTGGGATTTAGACTCTGTGTGTCATCAATGATGAGAAAAAATTAACTTTTTGGGATAAAATTGGATCTCACAGATTACATGAGGTCCAGAATTTATGCTCCTGAGCTAAATATTATGACAAGAAAAATTAAAATGCCTCTCAGTCAGATTTTGGTGTTGCTGGTTTTGGGCTTAAAACTCTTCCAGAGCTGGAATTCTGTGTTTGCACATCTCTGCTTTCACAAGCAGCCCTTGGTAAAAAGTTCTGGTGAAATTAAAGGGTTGGGTTTCTTTGCTTATCTTTAAAACTCATCTGCCAGTCAAGGTCAGCCAGCTGGACTCAATCCACGCAGCTGGAACGAGGGCTGGATTTGGGAACTGGGTCACCCGGGTTTAATTCATTGTTCCTGGCAGGAAGGAGAAAAGGAGCAGCTCCCCCAGCCCAGCATGGCCCAAAATGGACAAATTTGTGCAGGTCCCCCACTGTCCTGGCCATGAGAGGGGGCCTTTGGGGGTGCTCCCAGAGGAGAAGGATTTCCAGCCTGGATTTTCCAGCCTGGATTAGCTGCAGGTCTCCCATGCAGCTCCTGAGCAGTGCGGCCACATGAAAGTCCTAATTCCTGGGGAAGGGGGTCTGGGGAATGAAACAGAACCTTTGGGAAGATCTCCCTTTGGAGTCAGACCCACAATGATGCTGGCAAATGTTCTTTGGGTGAGTTACACACTCAACACGTGGCTGGAAAGGGCTGGATAGCAGGGGCTGTGATTTGGGACAAAAACCTGTGGGTTGTGCAGGAGGAGCTGGATGCTGGAAAAAGAAGTCTCAGGATTTATCTTCCCTCTTCTTCCTCGTGGTGCTGAGCCTCCTGATCCGTGGGAGAAAGATTCTCCCTGTCCCTTTTCATCCTGTCCCATCTCACATAACTCGCTATCCTCTCTGTAACTGCACGTCCAGGGGTAACAACTTCAGCTCCCTCAAAATCCCTTTTTTTGGGAGAGTCTGCCTATGGGATTCCAGCCCTTAATCTTGAGATAGTTCATGAACAGTCTGGGTTGAAAATGGGGCAGGTTTTTGATGGTTTCAGCTGATTGGGAGAGTTTTCCATGTAATTCCTGTGGGTTCCACAGGCATTGTCCTGTAGAAGATTTGGAATCACCCATTGCTGCAGGAATGCTCAGATCATCTCAGCCCCCAGACTTGGGGCACTGAGTTAATTAAACCCAGGCTCCCCCATGAGAGGAGGGGTCCTGCCAGGATTTGGGGCTGGGGGAGCTCCTGGATTTGTGCCAATGTCTGGAAGGGAGAGTGGGACAGAGGCACGGATCAGCCCTGCCCTGTTTGCTCCAGGGGATGCAGCTTTCCAGCACGGCTATCAATGTGCTTGGGGGTCTTTCCCAGCCCAAATGATTTGGTGATCCAGTAGAACAGAAACTGCCCAGCACAGGGAAAACCAATCTTTACCAGGAGCTTCTTGGCTGCCCCCTCAGTGTCTGCAAGGGAGAGCTCTGGGCTGGCAAATTCAACCTGGCTGCAACTTTTCTCCACCAGTCTTGGTTGCTGGTAGAGGTTTAAGTCCCTTTTTGTGTGGCTTGGGGATTGCTTTCTTTGCTCTGTGCTTATTTTTTTTGGGTTTTCCTCTTGACTTTGCAGTTTGGTCTTACTCAAAATAGAAGTATCTGTGGCTGGTGCCTCTCTCCAGAGAGCCAGACCTGTTTATTCTCCTTTTTCTGGGCTAAAATTGTCGGAGAAATTGCTGTTCATGTCCTTGGGTAAGTCCTGACTCCACAGACATCAGATTTCTCAGGGATTTCAGTGGTACAAATGTTTTCTTGAGGGGGTTTGGTACCTCTGCCATTTAAGTGCAGGAATTAGGGGAAGAGAAATACCCTGTAAAGGAGTCACAACATCAGAGCCTGCAAAACCCTCCCTGCCCTCTGAATCTTGCAGCAGTGTAGCTTTTGGCCTGCCAGTTATTTTCCTTGGGTTTTAAGAGAGGAAAGAAGTAAAAGAGATGGAAGTGGCCTGGAGCACTTTGTCATCTTGGGGTTCATTGTTGTGCTGCCTCGATGAAAAGTTTGTTCTTTTCGACTCCTCCACCCTTCCCCGCATCCGATCAGAGCTGCCCCGGGAGCTCCAAGCAAGGGAAAATCTTGTTTGCGGTGGAGCAGCAGAAAGGTCAGCCCAGGAGCTGTTTGTGCAGGGAGAGATAAGGGACAGCATCACGCTGGGAGTTTGCACAGGCTCCCGGGGAAAAAGCAGCGCAGGAAACCAATCCCTGATGGAAGCCTGGCTTGGATGAGGCCCAGCTGGGAGCTGGGTGCCCATCCTGACCAAGGGCAGCAAGCAGGAGCAGCATAAGGTGTCCCTCAGAGCCTTGGGAAAAGGGGGAATGACAGAAGTTCTGTGCAACTTGGAATGGATTTAAATATTCCCCTGTGAGGAACTCTCATTTAGCACTGTAAATATCTTGATGATGATGGAAACTTTGCTCTTTAATGACCAAAAAATGCCCTGGTCCTGTCTGGAATGCTGGAGCCGAGAAACATTCCTAACTCAGCAACACCAAAGTAGTGAAGCCAAAGCTGGAACTTTTAGGGAAGATTTATCAGAATCCTTATCCTGACCTAGTGCACAAATGACAATTAAAAAAAAAAAAATAAAAACCCCCTTCTGCTCTTTAATTTGGGGCATTTTTGGAGAAGAAGTGGCAGGGAAACAAAGGGAAAAGCAGCCCCCCGTGGATATTGCTTGGCACAGATCCACATCCTGGGTGGGCTTTGCCTCAATTATCAGGTGACTCTGGAAACCTCTGGGTGTCATTTCCTGGAGCCTTCAGAGTTGTGGAATTCACCGTTAGGGAAATGCTGCTAAAAAAATCCTTTCCCTTGTGAATCAGCAGAACCCTTCCCAAGTGGAGCAACCCCACACCCGGCTGTGGCACTGCCTCCATTTCCCCAGGTTCAGGAGCTCCCCTGCAGCTGGAGACTCTGCACATCTGGGTCTCCAGGAGGAGCCTGAATGAACATTCCAGCTCTTCCTAGCATTCCTGGCTTGTTTATTGAAGTTGTGCAATTCTTCCCACTGGTAATTAGGGTAGTTAATGAGTGTCAATGAGGGGTCTTGGATGCAGAACGTGGTGGTGCTTCCAGTGAGAGCTGTTCGTGCAGGGGAGGAGACATTTCCTGGTGCATCCAACTGCCCTGGAACTGAGGATGCTCCTGGCTGGAAGTCAGGGAATTCTGTTTCAGCATTCAGGGCTTTCATGGCTCTGCAGAGAAGTTAAAGGGAAATTAGGGCTGGGAAATGCAAATGTGACCCTGGGATCACGCTGCCTGTGAGGTTGGGAGGTGTTTGGGGCTGGTTTTAGAGATCATTTAGGGGAAAGCTGGAGTGAAGAATTCCCTGTCCCAGCCCACCCAGGCTGCTGTTCCTTCACCCAAGTGTTTCTCCATCCACGCTGCAATGAAAGCCACGTGTGGTGGCCCAGGGAAGGGGAGCCTGCACCCCCAGGCACGTGGGATCAGTAATTCCTTCCCTGCCTGGGAAGAACACCCCCAGCTGATTAACTCAGCCCAGATTCCCTGCCTGCCTCTCCAATATCCTCTGTGCAGCCTGGGTAGAAATGAGTTCATTCAAAAGCTGTGGTTGAAGTTGTCTGGTACTTTCTCTCTTCTGCTCTTCATAATTCAACATTTCAGCTTTAATTTCTCCTGTCTCTGTAAACACCATCATCTTTTGCCTGCTAAGTCATGCTTTGGTTCCTTTTCTTTGCTCCAAGTCCCTCCAATGGCCACAGTTCTGTTCTCTCCCCTGCTTTAGCTGCTCACTCCTCTTCATGAGGCATTCAGAGTCTCATTTGAAGTCTCTGAAATGTGAATTACCTGGGAGGAGACTGGGAAAATATTGGAAACGTGTTGGGTTTGGGCTCCATAGCACAAGGTGAATGGGATCTTTGGCCCCTTATTTACATGTATCTCTTAAAAATGGGAATTTTGAGAACTGGAGTTCATTTTTCTCTTTCTCTGTGATCAAACGAGGAATAGAGATTTCTAAATAACCTTGAATCTTCCTCCTGATTTGTTGGTTTGGGTTTTCTTTTTTTTTTCCCCAATCAATTGATTTACTTGGAGCTGTTGTCCTAAAGGCTAATGAGGCAGTACAGAGATTTATGGATGATATTTTCCTAGCTCTGATGGGGCTCTTTTAATGCCCAATTAACTCTGTATCAAAGCATCCCAATCTTCCTGAAATCTGAGCCACTGAGAATCCACTTCTCGTTGATTTTTTTATCACCCAGGTCTTGTGAAAACTGAGTCTTGGCTTCTGTGATTCCCTTGGAATGAAGCAAGACCAGCACCACTGGCTCTGGGATTGGACCTTTGTGTGCAAAAAAGTTGGAGGGTTTCACCCCCAAACTTGGTGCAGAGTTGAGGGGATGTGTTAAAAGTGGAGTTTACTTGTGTGGCTGAGACATTTTTGGAGCTTGCATCTCCTTTGAGAGAGAGAGAGAGATTGTAGGGGCAAGGCTGAGCCAAACATAAACAACTTTGGGGAGCCGGAAATTCCTTCAGTCCCATGAAAAGAACAATATTTGTGGAAAAGCTGGATGGCCTCGTGCTGGATGTAAACCCAGCCATCTCCAGAACAATGTGAGCATCTCCACGAGGTTTGTTTTGAAACAGAAGCCACCCAGAAATGTGAGTGGAGCTTTCATGGCTTTGGCTTTGCTGCTGGAATGTGGCTGCTTGCAGAGGGAGAGGGATTCAGAGCATCCTCAGGAGAGAGAGGCCTCGGGGCTTTGAAGCTGATACTGTAATTAAGGCCATATTTATATAAAAGTAAACATTTGGGATAAGAACTCTTCCTCCTCTCCTGCTGCTGGTGGCTGAAACTGGTGTGTTTTGCTTTTTATTCCTGAGCTTGGCCATTTCCAGGTGATGTCCCGCAGCTCAGGGTGAGGGGACATCCCTGATGTCCGTGAAAGGAGCTGCTCCAGCATCACTCCTGGCAGATTCCACGCTTGGGGAGCAGCTCCTGAGAGGCCAGGGTTGGGATATTTGTCTTACATGCGATTTAGGAGGTGGTTTGCTGCTGCAGTCTGTCGTGTAAAGTGCTCCAGAGGCAGAGGTGGGAATGGGTTCCTCCCCAGAGCTTCTGCTGCAGTGGGAGAAGGGGAGAGAGGAGCAGAGCAGTGGAAGGAAGGACTTGGGATCTCACAGATCCCAGTCCCACATTCCAGGAGCCCCTGTGCTGCTCTCTGCCCTGGGCTCTATTCAGCACCACAGTGAGATTTCCATCCTCTGGGTTTCTGGAAATCAGGGAGCTGCTCTTGTCTAAACCCAGCTGGAATTCTTGAGCACCTCCAAGTGCTGCAGATGTGTTGCCTCTCCTGATTAGCCGAGAGTGCAGCCCATAAAGCTCTTCCTGCAAGCCCCATTTGCTGGATTTCACTTCCAAGGGGTTCTGTTTTCCAGGCCAGCTCAGCTCTCTGTCAGATAGGAGAAAGAAGCACTTAGAGGAGTGTGATTCTCCTCAGGAGAGAAAGAGGAGAAAACCTCTGAATCTCCCTAAAAAATAATTTACCTGGAAGTGGCTCCTCAGCTGAGTGGGCACAGCACCGATGCACCAGCGTGCAGAGGAACTGGGGTGTTATAATTAGATATATTATGTATATAAATACAATTTTCCAGGAGTTCTGTGGATCTGCAACCAGCCTGGGCTAAACCCTCTCAGTGTCCGTGCAAGAACCTGCAGGAGCTTCTCTTTCTGGGCCATTTTTGTCGAGTGAGTTTGGGAGAAAGATTCCTCTTGCCTGTTGATGTGACCTTCAAAAGAAGAGAGGGAGCGGAAGGCTCGAGCACAGGCTGAAATGTCTCATTTCATGAGAGACACAAGGAAAGTTAGATTGATTGATGTATAATTCCCTAAGGGGAGAGAATTTTATTAGAGGAAATGACTGCCAAAAAAATCCTGAAATAATTAATATCAGCACTTGCAGTTTTTAAGTGCTGTGAGAGAGAGAAAATGAGGAGAATTTATAATCCAGAGCAGAGGAGCTGAATTCAGGGGCCGTGTGTTTTATCCAAGGTATTGAACGAGCTGATGGAGAAGCAGATATTTCACAGTTTCAATTAGCACAGATTACTCTATTACTTTCTCCCAGACAGTAATTATTTTGGTGATGAGGAAGCCTTGCAGATTTTTTAATTTTCCCCGTGCACGTGGGACGGAGTACCACAATGAGCTGTAGTGACAAGGAAGTCGGATCCCCTCAGAACTCCGGCCTCTCTGAAGGGATGGATGGCTCAAGGAGAGCCTCCTGACATTTAGCAGCATTGCAAGTGTCATAAACGTCCCATCGGGGAAACGAGCAGTGTTTATTAGCAAACAGAAGGCAGCATTTCAAAATCCCTTTCATTAGGGGTGTGCTTGGAGGACAAGCAGAGCAGGGCGTGTGTGAGAATTTTGAAAAGGAGCTGGCACAGGCTTGGAGCATCAATGAATCCTTTTCGGGAGCTTGTGCCTGAGCTCAGACTGCCTCATTTCAGTCCCTGAAATGGGGATTGACACTGGGGGGTGGCAGCTTCGGGCCCTTCCATGGGCTCAGTGGTAAGGAATAAAGAAATAAAGCTCTGGGCTCCAGAGCTTTCCCCTTTTCCATGGCAATCTTGGCTCTTTTGTTGGGAGTTGTGGGTTTAGCATCCCAAATCTGCCCAAATCCTGCTGGGGGCTCAGGGGAGGATGTGCCCTGCTCCAACACAGCTTGGCAGGCTCAGGGAAGAGGGAGGGCAGGGCTCAGCTGCCCTGGCCTGCAATGGTGCTTTTTTTCCCCCCCAGGAATTGCTGACTTGTGCTCACAAAGCCCAGCAGCAGCAGCCACACGCGCGGCACCAGCTGCAGTTTCAAAGCAGCTATTGGGGGTGCTTTCAGCACTTCCTGCCTTGCTTCTTTCCCCCCTGACTTTTTTGAAGTTGAATTTGACTGGCTTTTGGTTGTGATCTCCTTTTTTTATTTTTTCTTAATTATTCCCTTTTTTTTCCTCCATTGAAATGTGTAACGGACCACAAGTTTTTTTATTTCACTAAGGCCCTGTTTGATTGAGGAAAGTGGCTAAGATAATACAGAACTTGATGGAATAAGAGGAACTCCAAGAGCTGCGAGGAAACCGCTCTGGTCCTGCCCTATTTCCCATGGCAGAGCTGAGGTTTTATTTTGCTCTGGTACCAGTCCATAAAAGTGTGATTAGGAAACCTGGCTGCCACTGTGCAGATGTGCCCATTGTGCAATCACATCCCTGTCCTGCACTGCCTGCTTTTTGTTCCCTTCCAGGCCTCTCCTCTGCCCATAGCCCAAAGGGCAGCACTGAGCAGCCTTCCTGGGGTACAGAAAAGGAGATTTTATCTGCTCCTCACAGCTGCCCAGGGCTGCTAGCTCAGTTCTTCCCCCGTAAACATGATTGCCCTGAGCAGAGGCAGGTGATGAAGGGCTCTGTCAGCCTTATCAGCCCCTGCCCAGGGATGGTTTTCCTGGCTCACAGCAGCAGGACTTGATCCTGGCAGAGCTGTGTGGAAGACATTCCTTCCCTTCGCCCTCTGGCTGTACAGCTTTGCACAAACAGAAAACCAAAAAGCCAGCTCAACCACTAGGAAGTGTATTTCTGTAGTAAAAATCAGCGTGGCTCTGCTGATTTCACAGACTTGGGTCATTCACACCGGTTTTCCTCTGGTGTCTCTGATTTGGTTTTAATCCCTCAGCAGAATGAGGGAAATTTGCCATTTGTGGGGCAGACACGTTGGCCAATGCTGTTGCTATTTTCATCTATAAACGAGGAAAATGCTGAATTTGGGAATACTTTTGATGTTCCTGAAACCCCCTCCCTCAGCAGGAGCACCGTGTGTTAAAAGGGAAGGAGTCACTGTGGATTGGGCTGCAAAACACCCCAAAACCCTTTATAATAATAATTAGCCCCAAATTCACAGATTTATCCCTCTCCTGACTCTGACGCCCGTCAGAGCACCTGAATTACCCACCAGCATCTGGAAAGGGCAGTGGACACCCCTCTCCAAGCACTGCCCTTTGCTGTTTCCCCTCTGCCCCTTGCTTTAGCGACCAAGCCAGGTGGGAGAGGGAAAGCAGGAGCTGTTTCAAGCTTTTCTGGTGTGCAGAGCCACTCTAATTTTAGCTCTCTGCCTTATAATTAAGGCTTTGAGCTGGTTTTTCTCTGCCTCCCCTCTCTGTGGTCATGTTTACCAGGAGGAAAATAAATAGGAGCTCTCCCAAGGCTGACTCTCAAATGGTACCCTTAGAAAATGTTGGGTTTCAATTGCCTGTGGTCCTGAAGCTCTTCCCAAGGCCCTGCCTTGATCTCAGTTTAAGAGCAGCACTATAAATAAGTACAAGCAATGGTAAATCTCCGGGTAATGTGGTTCTATTATGTAGCAGAAGCTCTAAAAAGCCAGCACAAAGATGCTTTGCAACCCAGAAATTCGAACTGCTGTGTCAAGCACACTAAAGCTAAAGCATGGAAGAGGTAAAGCCAAATATATCCTAAAGCCTTAAATTTAATCCACCCCATTCTGTGCCATGAGGAATCATTTATTGCTGTAAATCACCACAAGAGATGATTATTGCCTGGCATTAGCACCACGTTCTCTGGTGAAATTATCACTCCAGCCATGGCATCAAAACATATTTCACCTGCTCTCCCCAGGATGAAAACAGGAGCACGTTCCTGCGTGTTAATCAAGCCCTCCATTAATCAAGGTAAGGCACTGTAATTGTGATTACAGTTAGAAATCAATTAATGCTCACCTTAAAATAAAACAGTGCTCTCAGCTGCAGCAGGTGCCCACTCTGTGACTTTAAAGCCCCTTTTGGCCTCCACAGCACCTCAAACCCTGCCTTGCTTTGCAATCAGCCAGACTGATTTGTTGTCTTTTCATTTCCTGCCTTCAGAAGGTTCTGGTGCTGCTTCCAGAGCTAACAATTCTGTAAGTCAGGGGCATAAACATTCCTCCAAGGCAGGGGGATTTGGCCGCTGGGGCTGCTCGAGTGAGGCGTTAAACGTGGCGTTCTATCTCTCCTGATCCCTGGAACTAATGCCACTTTTTCCCTTTTTTTTCGGCCAGCCTGGCCCTCTCTGCAGCCTGAATTACCTCCTCATTTTCCGGGCTCAGGTCTCCCAGCTCAGTGTAAACGTTTGCAGGGCAGGGTAGAGGGACTTGGCCGGGACTGGGGTGTCACAGCAGCCTTGAGTGGATCTTTATTCACTTTATACCCACTCAGACTCCTCGAGGATTCCCTGTCCAGGGCCAGAATTCCTGCGTGAGCTCAGCTCCCTTCAGCCTCCTGATGGACTCGGAGCATGACCCTGCCAGGGATGAGCTCTGGGACAGCACTTTGAGGACTTGTCCAAGTTTTTGGGAAGAGAAATCAGTGGCTGAATAGCTGAGAGGGCTCAGAGCGAGGGGAGCTGATGGTCAGAGGATGTGAGCCCACGTCTCTGGCTGGGAGGAACTTTCTGGTTAGAACAAACTGGCACAGACAGCAAAGGACTCTGTGGTCTGGGGCTGGCCAGCCTTGCCCACAAATCCTTAAGGGAGGAAAGGGTATCATGGTTTTCTTGGGCAAGCACTGTTCACCCTTCCCATGCCTGCAAACAGCTCTTGCTGCCCCGAGTTTGTCCCAGGCAGTGAGTAGAAAACCCAGAGCAAAGGTAGAACAAGGCTGGGGCAGGCAAAAAACCCAAGTTTGGCACTGTTGGTTCGGCATGAAACTATTTTCTGACGCGTCCCCTTTTCAATTAAGCTACCAGAAGCGAATCCAGATTAATTTTCATATCTGGATCTGATGAGCAAAGGCTGCTTTGTTTCCTTCTCTACCAGCCCTGCTTTCAAATATCACTCGCCTCCGTTCTGGCTGCTGTTGGTGGAGGATTTCCCCGAAGGAAGCNTCCTGACTGTTCTTCTGGGCTTCGTCATTAACTGGGCTGATGAAAAGGGGAACAAACGGCTCCTGCATCATTGCGGGGCCCGGCCTGTGACACAAACTGCTCCAGACACGGGGCTTTGTTCCCAGCAGAAAGGGAAGGCGCAGATTCCCTGGGCGCGGGGAGAAGCGCGGGATCCCATGTGGCTGATGAGGGGACAGGACGGTGGCAAAGCCAACGGTGCGTTGTGACCCCAGCCCCGAACGGGGAAACGCTCCGAGGTGGAAGGCCGGCTGAGATGATTCCCGTTGGGTTCTGTCGCTCTGCAGAATTTGGGAAGCAAACCCTGTCCTGTAGAACGGGGCCACCAAAATGCTTCCGACTCCTCCTCAGGCTGGTGAGAGGAGATGGATGCTGAACTAGCGAAGAGGTGAGAGAGGTAAAATCCTGTGGCAGGGGTCAGCTGTGCTCCCCGGTGACGATTAGAACCTGGAAACATTGATGGAAAGGCAAGGGAAGAAGCTGCAAAGGATTGTGCAGCTGAAAGAGTGACAGAAATTCAGGTGGCACGTTCTCAAGTTTAAATTTAGAGTAATCCTGCTCCTTGCAGTTGAGTGAGGTGAAGGACTTGAAGCATCCGGTGGCAACAGTGCAAGCCCTTGGATCTTCTCCTCGTTTTCTTGCCCCTTTCCCCCCCAGATTTCTAGAAATTAGCAGATTTTACTTTTCTGCCAGTGGCTGAGGGAGCTGTGAGCTGGGTGAAATTCTGAATGAATGGCCACTGCTCAGAATAGGAGCTGAAAAACAGAAGTAAAGTGAGCTTGGGTCTATTCAGGAGCCAATTCCAGGAGCTATTAGCCCGCTTCTACTCCTCCGTTCATCAGGCAAAGGTTGGTGATTTCTTTATTGCCACAGGAATCCTAACACAAACACAGTAAATGATGTGAAAACCCCATGTAAATGGAGTCAAAACCTCATGTAAATGAAGTAAAAACCTCCTGTAAATGAAGCGAAAGCTTCATTTAGGACTCAATTCCCGGGCCTCACCTTTTTTCTGTCAGAGCAGAGAGAAGGAAGANAGGCAAAAAACCCAAGTTTGGCACTGTTGGTTCGGCATGAAACTATTTTCTGACGCGTCCCCTTTTCAATTAAGCTCCCAGAAGCGAATCCAGATTAATTTTCATATCTGGATCTGATGAGCAAAGGCTGCTTTGTTTCCTTCTCTACCAGCCCTGCTTTCAAATATCACTCGCCTCCGTTCTGGCTGCTGTTGG
Source organism: Regulus satrapa (assembly GCA_013396955.1). Classification (NCBI taxonomy): domain Eukaryota; kingdom Metazoa; phylum Chordata; class Aves; order Passeriformes; family Regulidae; genus Regulus; species Regulus satrapa. The sequence continues at coordinate 190,764 of VWZN01013117.1, read as the reverse complement.
TGGAGGATTTCCCCGAAGGAAGCTGCTCCCTGTGGCCTCTGGGAAGAGCTAACGAGCAGGAGCACCGACACCTCCTGTCCCCTGCCAAGGAGCCAGATGGAGGTGGGCTCTAATCAGGTCACTGCAGGAGAGGGGAACCGAAAGACTTGGAGGAGGCAAGAACTGGGAAAGGCTATCACAGCTATTTTTGATTCCTGAAGAGGAGAGATTAATTTAGATNGCCCGGCCTGTGACACAAACTGCTCCAGACACGGGGCTTTGTTCCCAGCAGAAAGGGAAGGCGCAGATTCCCTGGGCGCGGGGAGAAGCGCGGGATCCCATGTGGCTGATGAGGGGACAGGACGGTGGCAAAGCCAACGGTGCGTTGTGACCCCAGCCCCGAACGGGGAAACGCTCCGAGGTGGAAGGCCGGCTGAGATGATTCCCGTTGGGTTCTGTCGCTCTGCAGAATTTGGGAAGCAAACCCTGTCCTGTAGAACGGGGCCACCAAAATGCTTCCGACTCCTCCTCAGGCTGGTGAGAGGAGATGGATGCTGAGCTAGCGAAGAGGTGAGAGAGGTAAAATCCTGTGGCCGGGGTCAGCTGTGCTCCCCGGTGACTATTAGAACCTGGAAACATTGATGGAAAGGCAAGGGAAGAAGCTGCAAAGGATTGTGCAGCTGAAAGAGTGACAGAAATTCAGGTGGCACGTTCTCAAGTTTAAATTTAGAGTAATCCTGCTCCTTGCAGTTGAGTGAGGTGAAGGACTTGAAGCATCCGGTGGCAACAGTGCAAGCCCTTGGATCTTCTCCTCGTTTTCTTGCCCCTTTCCCCCCCAGATTTCTAGAAATTAGCAGATTTTACTTTTCTGCCAGTGGCTGAGGGAGCTGTGAGCTGGGTGAAATTCTGAATGAATGGCCACTGCTCAGAATAGGAGCTGAAAAACAGAAGTAAAGTGAGCTTGGGTCTATTCAGGAGCCAATTCCAGGAGCTATTAGCCCGCTTCTACTCCTCCGTTCATCAGGCAAAGGTTGGTGATTTCTTTATTGCCACAGGAATCCTAACACAAACACAGTAAATGATGTGAAAACCCCATGTAAATGGAGTCAAAACCTCATGTAAATGAAGTAAAAACCTCCTGTAAATGAAGCGAAAGCTTCATTTAGGACTCAATTCCCGGGCCTCACCTTTTTTCTGTCAGAGCAGAGAGAAGGAAGAGTTGATAACACAGCGAGGTATTGAACCAACCTTTCCCCTCCTGAATTTAAGTTTAGCTCGGCCTCTGACCAAAGGCTCTGCAAATCAATTAGGGCTGACAAGCCCAGCTCTGGGCGAGCATCAGGGTAAACGGCGACGTCTCAGCATGGAGAAAAATCCTCCAGTGTTTCTGACCTTGGGTGGAGCAAAACACCCAGAGCATGAGCAAAACAGAGGGAAAAAAAATCATTTCTTAGTGAGCACCAGAGCTGGAGAATAATCAGCTCCCTACAGCTGCTGGATGGCTTTGGCTGGGATGCGACCAATTAATAAGATATTTGGAGGAAAAACTGAATTTCCAGCATGATTTCCATCCTCCCTGTCGGAAGCTCCATGGAATTCCTCTGGAGCACCCAAACTTGGGGCTCGTTCCTTGCTGGGAAAATGACATTTGGTGCTGATGTCAGATGCCCAGGTGTGGGGCGCTGCGATCGTTCCCATTTATTGGGTTTGATCGCCGCCGCTGGGCTGGGCGCACGGAACGATGGATTTTGGCTGACAAAAGCAGCCCCTCGTGCCTGGTTTGGGAGCTGTTTTCAGCCCTCAGGTGATGAAAAATTGCTGCTTATTGGGATCATNAATTCCTCTGGAGCACCCAAACTTCGGGCTCGTTCCTTGCTGGGAAGATGACATTTGGTGCTGATGTCAGATGCCCAGGCGTGGGGCGCTGCGATCGTTCCCATTTATTGGGTTTGATCGCCGCCGCTGAGCTGGGCGCACGGAACGATGGATTTTGGCTGACAAAAGCAGCCCCTCGTGCCTGGTTTGGGAGCTGTTTTCAGCCCTCAGGTGATGACAAATTGCTGCTTATTGGGATCCCTCGGATGGGATAAGGACAGCCTTGGGGGACTTCAAAGTTCCATTACTTTTTAATGGGAGGAACTTTAATGGAAAGGCTGAAATGCAGCTTCTTATTGCGGTGCCTCAGCATTTCTGGAGCCATAAATTCTCCCCTTGCCCCTCTGTTATTACTGATGTATCAATTCTTTCTACTTCTCTGAGCACTTAAATTGAAATAAAATAAGGTTTAGGCTTTATGTATTTTTAATATAATGAAATTCAGCTTCAAGTTGTAGAAAAACACTCCTTGGTGTGGAGTGCTTTAGATCAAGTCCTCGATAAATGAGAGCAGCGAGAGGGGAGATGCAGGATTGGAAATCTGGGAGGGGGAAATTCCCAGTTTTGACTCCGTGGCTCCCTCCCTTATTTCAAATCCCCCCTTTTCCCTGTTAGTTCTTCCTGGTTGAGTTAATCCTTTATTTTATCTGCTTTATTCTCTTTTCTCAGGCAAACTGCTGAGGCACAAAGGCCTTTTCCCATTCCATGTCCCCCACTGCAAGAGCAGAGTGAAAAGCCAGGTGATTTCAGGAACAGCCAGGTGAAAACATCACCTTTTCCACCAGGGAAGAAATAAATCAAAAGCAGGTTTGGTTTCTTGGGGGGGTTTTGGTGTAGTTTTTGAAATGCAAGTGGATCTTGGAGTTTAAAGAAAACATATTAAAAATTATTAACAATTATATAAAATATACATAGGAATACAAATAAATTAAGATTAGATAATATAATTATAAATATATAAATAGAGCTGAAAATAAATATATACATATAAAAATATAGAAAGAAATATAAATATAAAGCNCCCCTTGCCCCTCTGTTATTACTGATGTATCAATTCTTTCTACTTCTCTGAGCACTTAAATTGAAATAAAATAAGGTTTAGGCTTTATGT
>VWZN01013117.1:148101-187742 GCA_013396955.1 Regulus satrapa | reverse complement strand
AAATAAATAAATAAAAATATAAGCATATAAAATGTATCTGTAGAGTATATTGTCCAAGGCTCATTAGAGGGATTACAGTTTCCATAATTGCCAGCTGCCTTGGCCCATTGTCCCGTGCCCGCCGTGCCCGCCCTGGCACTGGGGGAGATGCATTCTTTTATTGTTCCTGATCATTTGAGGATTTTAATCGAGCAGGAGCTGACACAAAACGCTCCCAGCGAGCCCTAATGGGTTTAACAATGATGGAGACAAAGCTTTTCCCTCTGGGGGAGGTCAGGGAAGGAGGGGTTCTGCTGCTCCTCCGGCTCTGAGTGAAATCCCAGCAGCTCTGGGGTCACCACGGGAGCCTGGGGAGAAAACTTTGAGATTCCTCATCCAGCCCGACACCAAAATCATCGTTTAATGAAGGGGCTTTCAGCACTTCTGTCATTGAAACCATTTTCCATGCGAGAACCCGAGTGCTGGTTGATAAAAACCACAGCCAAGGCCACAGCTGGCACTTGGAGCTGGACAGGCTGAGAAATGCAAAGTCATGATTACAAAAGGGGTTTACACCAAGCTGAAACAATTTGTTCGCTCACAAAATGATTTTTCCCGTTTGTTTAGGCATTCCTGAGTACTTCATTTTGTCACAGACCAACAAGTCTTGGGATCTATCAGCACCTCCAGCTGTGAAGACTTGTAAGGTTGGCCGTGATTTTTTTTTTTTTCCCCACTAAATTTAATTTGCTCTTAGAATTTTTCTGTTTCTTTTACCGTAGAAAAAAATTTGTGCCCTTTTGATTAAAAAAAGGAAGAGCTAGGTGGGGAAGTCAGTGAAATCTTTTCTTTCTCAGCCCTTCTGGTGCTCCTAAATCTGATTTTAAGTGTCTTCAGTTGGGATGGCACACGATCGTTTGTCCACGTGTGAGTGCCAGTTGCTTCCAGGACTCTGTGGAGTAGCTAAATATATATAAAAAAAGAGGGGGGGAACCCCAGAAAAATTAGAAATACACAAATTTCACAGGAAATGATCCTGTGTCCTCCTGAGGAGCAGCATGGCAGCAGTTTGCAGGGAGCTTTCTGGGCAGGCATTTGTGGATTACTTGGGAAGAACATCCAAATGTCAATTAGCACAGGCAGAGGCATCATTGTCAGTGCACCCAGAGGGTCCCTGCCCTTCCTGGCTGCCTTTGGGAGCAGGAATCGAGGCAGTGAAATCATCCTGGGGTGCTGTCAGGTGCTGCAGGATGCAGGAGTGTTAGCAGGGAGGGCCCAAAAAGAGGGAGAAGCTGTGGGGAAGGAGGAAAAACGCTGCCCACAGCAGGGTGGGAGCTCTGTGCCCAGCTGGGACCATCAGCCCCAGGTTCTGGAGAGGGCTCCTGTAGAAATCTGCCTCGTTCCTCATCCTCTCCAAAGTCTTCCCTTCCTCCCCCTCCCAAAATATCCCAGCTCACATCCCACGACATCAGCAGGAGAAAGAAAAAACCCCTTTGGGATTGCCCACCTGTTGGGCCAGCAGGGAATAAAACCCCTTCAGGATTTGGGGAGCAAGCTGGGGTGGCGGGAGGGGTCCCTGGAAGGGATTGGGGATCCCGTTGCAGATTCCAGGATTCCCAAGCGTGCACAATGCCTCTCCTGTGTGGGAAATAAGGAGGTGCAGACCCCCCCCTGCAAAGGGGTCCAGCAGCAGCTGGGAGCCCCCTGCCCCGGGCATGGTGTAAATCCAACTTTAAGCAGCCAGTGCTGGCAGCTCAGCAGAAATTCCGGCTGTGCCAAAGGCACTGGGACCCTCTGTGCACCAGGCCTGTGCTTGGTGGGATGGTTCTGGAAAATAGAGGAGGCTGAATGACACTTTTCATATTAATATCTGTTCTTGCCCTGTCCCCCAGCATGCTAAATTCAACTTTGCTCCAGCCGTGCCTGGCCAGGCTTGTGTTTCCATTTTCCAGCTGAGCTTTGGGGTCATTTATTAAGCCAGAAACAATTAAATCAAGTCCTAGTGTAGCTGTTAATTATAAAGAAATAGGGACTTATTTCAATAATCTTTCTGTTGTGTTCTGCTTTTCTTTGGAACTCAGTTTTTTAATCAGATAGAAATAGAGAATCGGGATGCTTGGGAGAATCTCAGCATCCAGATTTCCAAGCCTGGTGCCTTTTTTCCTTTAAGCCTTAACCCAAAAGCTTTATTTTAAAAATTGCTCTCGCTCTGTGGTATCTCTTCAGAGCTTCTGTTCCATTTGGCAACTTTACCAGCTCATTAGGGCTTCTTGCTTTTATTTTGACTTGGGTAATGAGGGCTGTAAAGAATTGTGAGTCTATACTGGTATTAATGAAAACCAGAGTGCAAAGGGCAGAGCTGATAAATCCCGCTCTGAGAACGGCCTGAGAATGAAGCAGGGAAACATCTCAGCCAGGATTTAGCTCTAAGCTGCCTCAGCAGGGCCCAGCTTTGCCAGGGATGGTTTGTCTGTGAGGATAAAACCAGCCCCGTGGGGGTTTCCCCCCGATTTTCAGTGGATTTGGTGCTCCCGGGCAGCAGGGAAAGCTCTTTCCCGTTTTTCCAGGCTGGGTGTGAGCAGCAGGTGGGTGAGCTCTGTCCCAGACTGAGCAGATGGCTCAGCTCTCCCTGCTCCTCACGCTCCCACCTTGACTCACGCTTGGCTTTTTCCAGGGTGAATTGGGGACAAGGAGGAAAATCCCTCCCCTGCTGCCTTTCCTTGCTGGCTCTGTCCAGCCCTGCTGTCCCTGGGCGTTCCCCACCTCTCTCCGGGCCGGGGGTCACCTGGCTCACCTGGATTTCTCCCCGTTGCCATGGCAGAGGCTGCAGGCACAGCTTGAAACCCTCTGACTGCGTGTGGCTGCAGTCCCTGCACATGAATATTTCATGTCTACAACCACGGATCTGTTTAATCCCTGGGAGTGCCACCGTGCCCTGGCCAGGGCTGGATTTGCAGGGCTAAGCGAGGCTTTGTGGGCTCAGTGATGGTGGCAAGGCCAGGCTCTCCTTCTCTGAGCCCGCTGTGGAGCCCCCCGCTGCCCACCCTGCTCTGTGCCCCCTGAAAATCCAGCCCTGAGTCTGGCCTGGCGTCAGAGAGGAGGTTGGGTCAGAAATTAGGGGAAAATCCTTCCCTGGGAGGTTGGGGAGGCCCTGGAATGGATTCCCAGAGCAGCTGTGGCCGCCCAGCCCCTAGAGCTGGAGTGCCCAGGCCGGGCTGGAGCTGTCAGAATCCCCAGATTCTGTCAGAATTCTGGAAATGTCTGGAAAACCCTCCCGGGACGGGCTCACAGCTCCAGGGTGGAGCTGTTTGTGAGGCTGCCGCTGCCTTTGGCTCCTGGCAGGAGAGCTTTGATCCACGGCTCCTTGCAGAGCCCACTTGTGGTGATAACCCCGCCGAGGGCTCGGAGCATCCTCCTGCCATTCCCATGGCAACGGGATGCCCGTGCCCCTGGCACAGGGACCTGCTCTAGGGACACCAGGGGTGCTGCTGGCCCCACCACGGGAGCCCTCCCAGGGATCTGGGGCTGCTGCTTCCCCACGAAAAGAGCTCTGGGTGCTCTTCGGGGTGTGCCCCGTGTAATTCCATTTACGCCACGTTTTAATGTGGGACATCTGTCCAGAGCTGCTCCATCACCTCCAGCTCCCGGAATCCTGGAGTTTTATCTCCTGTTCTGTTCTCATTCCATCATTTTTAAAGCATTCAAACACCCTGGGAGTAGGACTGGTCACAATTCCTCTAAGGAAAAAAAAAAAGGCATTTAAATAAACCCGACCTGGAAATGTGCTCAGCTCTCTCGGGCAGGAAAAATCCCGTGAGCAAATCCAGGTTTTTCCTGGGCTTTTAACTCCTTCCTGCACAGTTTGGTGATGTTGTTCTGCCCCCAGGAAAGGCAGGATGAAAGCAGGGGGAAGGCTGCTGGCTCCTGGTGAATGGTGGTGGAGCATCCTCCCAGCCCTGAGCCCGGCTCTGGGCCTGCCAGGAATTCAGGAGTTGTTTTGGTCACTCATCCAGCAATTCCTGGAGTGCTTTCCTCCTGCAGAGGGTTCTTCCTCTCTGCTTTAACTCCCTCATTACTGGCATTAAATGAGGGCCAGGATCCTCCAGGAGGTGAAGGAGAATTCTTTCTTCTCCAGTTTTATCCCGCCAGGCCCAAACCCCAAAGGTTTGGTACAACTGTCAGGTTTGTATTTTTTTTCTGGACTTTTCAGCTGTTTTATAGGAAAAATCCCAATTTTGATGGCGAGGTGGAAGAAGCAGGAGAGACCCTGGGCCATCCCACGTTGTGTTTGTAGAGCACTCAGCTCAAACATGGGCTGGCTGGACTCAAGCCCATGTTCTGACAGAAATATTGGGATATATCCCAGCCTGAGGATTCCTTTGTGTCCTCCAAGGAAAAATGACGGGGGGAAGGCTGTAATGTGAGCCAGAGCAGCTCCAGATTCGTCCTGCACGAGGAGGATTTTCAGCAATCCTTCCATGGAAAATGCCTTCTCCTTCCAGCAGGAGCTGTGGTGGAAGTTCAGCAGCCTGAATTTGAGCTGGAGGAGCTTTCCTGCCCTTAACAACCCAGGAATTTAGCCCAGCACAGCAAACAGAGGCTTTCCCCTGATTTTTTTTTTCTTTATTTGGTCCTGGACATTTTTTTCCCTGATTCTTTTTTTCTGCTTGGCTCCATCCACCCACCTGACTTTCCCTTTTGGAATTACCCCCAGGAAAACCAGGCTTGAGGCTTTGTCCCTTCCTTCCCAGGGGTCTCTCTGCCACGATTTGTGCCAGGGAGGGATTTTTACAGCAGCTCCACACTCTCCTCTCCCCACCGGTTGATCTCATTTATCAGCAGGGGTTTTTTTTAAACCTTTTGTTGGCAAAAAATTTGTAATTTTCCCTGCGTTTTCTGTCATCTCTAAAGGCAGGGACGGCGCTACTGTCCCAGAATTGTAAAACCTTATCTCTCCTTGTTGCCTTTGTGTCAGGTGTTATTATTAATCCTTATCAGTCTGTTGAGGGGAGGAAATTAAAAGGTCTGAAGGGACTGAAACTCAGAAAAATTCGTACTTTGGTCACAAGCAGAAGCAAAAAAAAAAAAAAAAAAAAAGATTATGTATAAGATTGAGAAGTGTATTTCAAACTGATTTCTTTTCTTTTTGGAAATAAGCAGTACAGAGGTATCCAAAAAAAGAAAAAAAAAAAACAAAAAAATTCTCCCTTCATCCCCAAAAAGGGTGGGAAGCCAAAGGAGAACCACAGCAAACCCAGACAGGGCAATTCAGTACAGCATTAAATTGCAGAGTTAAATATATTTAACTGCAAAGAAGTCATTTGAAGTTGCTGTGAATAAATAATGGCTTTCAGTTTTCATAAACAACTCATTTTCCTTCACAGAAAGCACCCAGAGCAAATGTTGCTCTGAAATTGTTTAATTACCAAGCCTTGCACTGAGTTATTTGTTATGAACTTTCTGTCTTTCAGCATCTTCCCCTCTTAGATTAAATCTCATTTTCCCACTCAAATGCTGGGGTGTGAATGGAATCAGCAGTTTCTGTATTTAGAATGGAACTGGGTTTCTGCATTATTAAAAGAGGGAGCAAATAGGGAAAAAAAAAAAGGATTTTTCAGGAATTCTGGAGCTCATTTAGCTTTTCTGTTTCTTGTTTTCAGAAATGCCTTTCAGGGCAAGCACAAGCAGTGGGGTCCAGTTGTTCTCCAGATGCAAAAGGAAAAGGAATTTTGCTCCAGTGCCATGTCCATGACCTTGTCCAGCTGCTCATAAAATGGGATTTATTCAACACCATTCCAGGCTGTGACCTGAAAGGTTAATTTTAACCAAACTGGCCAATTTGCCTTTAATAGGATTTATTTGCAGCCAAATAAGAATCAATAGGAATTCTCCATTACTGGGCTTGTAAAACCCCGCACCGAAAATAGAAATAAATAGGAATTAGTTGAACCAAGAGAAGAAAAGTGGCAAATCCAGAGCTCTGCCTGGAGCTGATTCTTCAGTATTTTGGTTTTCACTCTTTGCAGGACTTTAGTGGTGGATTTGGTGACCAAATTCCCTCTCTGCAGTTCTTAAACTTCTTTTTGAACAGAATTTCCTGCAGGGCTTTGGGGAAATCTGATCTCTGGCCTAGGAAGGTTCATTTCAAACGTGACTTTTGCGATTTTGGCTTCTCCCCCTTTCTCCCTTCCAAGCTGGGAGCCGGGGATGCAGTTTGTGAGCTCAGCACAGATTTCATCCCCACAGGGGGGTGGCTGGGGCTGTGAGGATGGCAACTCCAGCTCCGAGGGCAGTTTGAAGGTGGGCAGGATGGCTGCTGCTCCCAGAGGCTCAGCTCTCATTCCTGGTGCTGCCAGAAATTCCCTGGATGTCCCAGGGAAGTAGTTTCATCCCAGAACAGCCCCCTCAGTCAGGACTTGTGGCTGTTCCTTGTGGATAAACAGCCAGCCCTGTCTGCAAAAGCAGTAATAAAACATGAAATTAAATCCTCTTCCACCAGAACACACTAAAAGTGCTTTTATTTTATTTATTCTTTTTTTTTTTCCATGGGGAAAGCTATCTTTGAGCTGTCCCAAATGGCCTCACTGCCCATATCCTGCAGGATGGAAAATGTCCCGGCCCTTCAAAGAACAGCCCGGGGCTGGGGCAGGATCTGTTCACTTTAGATCTTGGCTTTTAGTGGCTGCAGCTTTGGGGGCTGAGCTTAAAGGGGTTTATTTTTCCACTGGTGGCTCCCAGACCGTGCTGAGGCCAGGACATTCTACCGAAAGAATTTGTGTTCCAATAGAGCAGGAAGTGTAAAGCGCTTTATATGTGAAAAGAAATATTAATATCTGAGCTAAAACTTGTGAGAAAAGACAAAAACCTGATAACCAGAAACATCTTTGGGTGCAGATTCTATTTTTTTTTTCTCCTAAACTTGCAGAAAGTTTGGGGGCTCTGTGTATCTTGCAAAGTGAAAAGGGAAACCTTTTCAGTGTGATAACCAAAGGCTCAGTCTGCATCCTTTGCCCCACCTCGGGGTGAGCCCCCGGGTTTGTGGCAGTGGAAATGGAGTTTCTTCCTCCCTGCCAGGGCCTGGGTAGGATTTGCTGCAATAATTTGGAGCTGCTCTAACTCTTGGGGGTGTTTAAAGGAGGCTCAGGGGGGACTTTTCACTCCTCAGCTCCCTGCCAGGAGCGAGCAGCCAGGTGTGAGCCAGGTGTGTGCTCAGGGAACAACAGGAAAAGGGGAGACTGCCCCAAACGGGGCCAGTTTTCCTAGAAATTCACCTTGTGGGCTGACCTTGGGAACCTGACAGGGAGCCCAGGGCACCAACCCTGCCCTTTTTAGCTCCTTCTGGAAAACACCACGAACGCTGCAGTGAAGAAGCCACAGATTTACTTGCTGGAATTGTGTGGGTTTTTTTCCCTCTGAAAATTGTGTTTTCCCATCTCCTCCCCTTTCTCTGTCGCTCCTGCAACATCACTAAACTCCCTGGTAACAAATCTCCCCCTAAACCCTGCTCTTAAAACGTTTCTCTGCTGCCATAAATCCAGGCTGAGGAGCAGATTGGAGGGGTGTAAAAAATGCCACATCAGGCAGCAAAACGGGCAGATAAGGGGCTGAACAAGCAAACAGGTGTTTGATCATTCCTCACGTGCTGCCAGAGCAAACAAACCTTTCGAAAGAAGTAAATGAAGTAAATGGACAACGTGTCCTTTTCATCTGCTTTATCTTGTCTGCTCCGAGCTGGGAGATTCATAACTCGCTCTCCTCGGGCCTCGTAAATTGTTTCTATTATTCATGATTAAAGTCCGGAGCAGAAGGTTCTTGCATATATCAGCAGACACTTGTTAGAGACATCCTGATGTTATTAAGACATAGATCCAGCCAAAGGTCGTTAGGAGAGCGTCCAAATGGAAATATCACACGGGAGACAGAGGAGAAAATTAGGGCTGAATGCAAAATAGGAGCTGGGCAGCGTCACTGGGAAGCAGAGCAGGGGAAAAAAGGGGACAGGGGGACAGTTTTGGGGAAGGGGACAAGAGGGAAGAGCTTCAGCACACCACCGTTCCTTCCTGGTGGAGTTTAACCCCTAAAACCCCACCCAGTTTGCCCAGTTTAAGCTGGGCTTTATCAGGGCAGAAAAAAAACGTAAAGCCACACTCCAGCCTGTCCCTGACGTTGAACACAAACCTTTCCGTGCCTGGCAGGAATATCCAGATGTCCCAAAGCCTCCCAGAGGCTGTGCCTGCTATTCCAAGCCTCAGCATGCAGCTGCAGGCCTGGATGATGTGGGGATGTGCCGCTGCTGGCCCAGATGAGCCCTCCAAGCTCTGCCAACCCCCTCCTGGTCGAGCTGGAGGTGCTGGGAAAAGGAGGTTATTGATTCATGGACGGTGGTTTAATGGGATCAGATCCAGAGAGCAGGACTAGCTGCAGCTCCGGGGTCCTGGGGGATATCCAGGCAGGTGCGTTTGTCACATGCTTGGCTAATTTGGAGATCTATCAGAGGAGTCTGAAGGGGAAATAAAGGGTATTGAGAGATGAGGAGCAGATTCCCACATCTGGGAGCAGGCTCCTGCCTGCCAAGCCCCTCCTGTGTGTGTTCTGGGGTGGATTTCTGTGTCCCTGAGAACAGCTCCTGGTATTGCGTGGAGTATTTGACTGGCAAGGCCTGGTCTGTGTTTCAGAAACTCCAGCGTAGCTCCACGTGCCTCATCTCAGACTGGAGTCAACACAGACCTCGTAAAAGGATAAAATAATCATTATTCACTTGTAGAGCCTGTTTTGTTAACTCACATTAGGAAGAGACAGCGGCTGGCTGCCTGTGGGGTGAGCAGACACCCAGCCCAGCTTTTGCCTTCCCCAGGAGGAGAAGTGCTCCCAGTGAGTTGGGATCTTAAAGAGCACTTCATAATTTAAATTAGGGAAAAAAAAAAAAAAAAAAAAAAAAAAAAAAAAAAAAGAAAGAAAAAAAGGAAAGGAAAGGATTCCCGTTCCCGGTTAAAAAGGCAACATCATCTTCTTTTCTGGACTTTCTCCCTGCACAAAAGGCTGTTTTGAAGGCACTGGTGGTGAGAATTAGCAAACACCCCACTGACAGCCAGCCGTTGTCTACAGCCCCTTTCTAATGTGATTTAACAAAACTGCCAGCAAGTCAAAATTAATGCAAATGAGTGCAAATTCACATATTCCAAAAGGATTAGAATATCATTAATGTGGGCATTAAATATTTAAACAATATCTCTATGAAAGAATTATGAGCTTTCAAAGCTTGTCTGTGTTTTATGACCACATTAAAGCAGTTGTAATGACATCTTCTATGCTGGGACTTGGAATTATCCTTTTTTTGAAGGATCATCGTGGCCAGAGCCCCCAGTGTCCCCCCAGGTCGTGGTGTCCCTGGGTGTTGTTACCCGAGCTCAGCTCCCGTGGATGTGTCGGGAGCGGGGCTGTGAATGCCAAGCCCAGCCACCATCACCAGCAGAGCTCTCCGGGGTGGTTCCACCTCTGTTCCGGAGTCCAAGCTCCTCCCTGCCCTTCATCCCCTGGGGGATTCAGCTGCTGGGGAGCTGGGAACGCTCTCCTGGCTGTGGGGGATCCTGTCCCTGCAAACAGTGCAGGAATTCCCAGAGCTTTGTTCCCTCTGCTCCTTCTGGAGGGATCCCTTCAGCCAGGGCCGAGCATGGACGGGGATTTCCTTCCTCCTGGAATTAGTCTAATCCATGCTTTATTTACACATCTGACACCCCAAGCTGCATCTGTTACTCTGCTTTCCCATCTGAGCCAAACTTAAGCTAGGTGATAAAACAGAGGCACGTTCCATAAGCAGCTGCAGTGAGAAGTCCTGTTTTTTGGGAATAACTTGATGGAAAGTCTTCCCAATTCCATTCACAGGAGCAGAAAGACTTGGAGAGTGTCCCAGCTGAGAGAAGAGCTTGCAGGAAAAACAGATGACCACGATTAGATGGGGACAGGTGAGGATCAAGACACTTATTTGAGTGGCAAATGTACAATTAGGATGAACTTCGATATTCCTAGTGAAGGCTCAGCCTATCCTGAGCCTGTCAGGGTTTCCATGGCTCTCCATGAGAACAGGAGCTCATCAGGATAACTAAAAGGACCCAAATTTAAGTGTTTGGGATGGTCCCAACACCCACAATGATGCTTTTAAGCCCAGGACGGCTGTGACAGGCAGGTCTGCAATGGGATCTGAGCTCAGCTCTCCACTCCTGGCACAAAGCACTTCTGTGCCATTTCCAGCAGTGCCATGTGTGCCTAACAAAGGGATTAAAATTAAGAAATCAAAGGGAATCAAGTGCGTTTTTCCTCTCAGGGAAAGGAGAGAGGAGTGAAGAACCCACTTGTGCGACTTAATGCATTTTTTAAGGAGCTCTCTGGCACAGTGGGGAGGATTCTTTGGGAGAGAGCCACAGATCCAGAGGCAGGGGAAGATCTTTGTGATGGCAGGGAATTGTTCTCGAGGCTCTCCAGCCTCTCCAGCTCTGCCAAGGGCTGGGAGCTGGCAGTGGGAAGTGCAGGGATACACAGTGGGCTGAGATGGTTTCCCAAACGTTCTGTGCCTCAAAGCTCTGCTCCTCCTCACAGCTCCCTGGAAGGGTTTAAAAGAAATTGTCACCTGTGGGTGGACTGGGAGGGTTGGCACTGGAACGGGGCAGGAGACAAGGACTGGGTGATCCCCGTGGGTCCCTCCCAGCTGAGGATTTTCCAGGAGTGCTCCTTTCCTCGGGAATAGCAGCTTTTGATGTTTTCCACTGAGCCCTTTTCCATAGGGATCAGGGAGAGACGGGCTGGGGAAGGGAGCAGCAGTGTTGCCTTGGGAAGTGACCTGGAGCAGAGACCAGGCAGAGCAAAAGGATCAAATAGGGATTTATTAAAAGCCTCAGGGAATCCACCTGGGGCAGTGCAAGAGCTACACCCAAGATGAGCCCAAAATGGGCACAAAATGGACGAGCAGTCCCATTTTTATAAGTTTTGGTCCATTAGCATATTGAAGCTAATTGCCTAATTAAAGCCCCAGGCTATGAAGCTCCATCCTCCTTGTTTTCCTCTCTTCTCCTTTGTTTGTGCTCTGAAATCTGCATCGTTCCTCCTTGGTCCCAAGCAAGGGAAAGAATTGTTTTGTGTGCCCACTGTGTGAGCAGAGCTCAGCACCACCCAATGTGAAACCCAGAACTGCACTAAAATAACACAGAGCCTGAAAAAGAGAGAAGCCAAAACTTCAGGCATCAGCAGGAAGCTGGGCTGGATGCTTTGGGGTCGTGGCAGTGGTGCTGGAATCTCCCCCTTCACCAGGAGAGAATTTCCCTGCGTTGCTTTTCAAAGGCTGGGCTGGGCTGGGCTGCTCATCCCTGGAACTCCCCAGAGATGTTTCCGTGGGGCAGGCAGGGGTCCAGGCAGGGTCAGGTGGATTCAGACCCTGCAGCATTCCCTGGTTTCACTTCTGGCCAGCACAAAATGCAGAATTTTCCAACCTGAGCCTTGAACCTGCTTAAGGATGGTCAGAAACTGCCAACATGAATTCTGTGACTAATCTGATCCATCTCTACGTTTATTCCTTGTAATCAGCAATCTGTTTTCTTTAACTACGTGACCAGTACATGATCTAATAAATTGCAACATGGACTTGTGATCCTGTAATGAACGGTGGAGCTACACCACAACTCTGCTTAATTTGGCTGTGGCTTGGATTTTAAAATGATTTTCTCCATTTAATGGCCAAATAATTAATGATAAATCCGTGCATGACGCTGCTGTAAAATCCTCGGTGAAACCTGCTCTGAGAAGGACATCAAGCTCAGCTAAGGTGGTAAAAATTATAATTAATTCAGCTCTTGCACGGATAATAGTTGGTAGGAGGCTGAGCTGTAGATCTGTGTGACTTTGCCAGCTCCAGGTTTCCTGTTTTGTTGCCGTTTCCACAAAAGCAGCAGCGGGCAATTGGGGGATGGAGCAGCAGTGACACCTGAGAGCTGCAGTTATTTGCTGGAATGCCAGCTCTGAGATTCCCTGTGATCTGCTGCAAACCTCGCGGTAGATTAAAGACACAAACTGGGAAGTTGGAGACAGAGCTGGCTGCAGCTTGAAACAATCCCATAAATATTTATTAATGCACAGCTGCTCTCTTGGGTGACTTACAAGGGGACTCCATCCCCCTTCCCTTCTGATTTGTACAATAAATTGTCCTTTTTTTTTGACCACTGCTTTCTTTAACAGCTAATCCAGCAGCTTGGTTTCGAGTTAGATACGAGGAAAAGCTGGGGGGGGAGGTTGTTCCAGGAATAAATAAACGGTGTGGTAGGAAGTTCATCTCATGAAGGGAGCAGACTTTCTCAGCAAAGGGGTCAGCGAAGGCTGATCCTGCCTCGGGGCAGCAGGGCCCAGAGATGCTCTGCCAGCCCCTTCTCGCCCCAGTTCTGAGGAATCTGTCAAATGCTTGTTGGATTTTCTCAGCTGTTTGTGTAAACCAGAGCCTCGGAAAACAGAATGTCCTCACACAGCAGGCAGTGGGTGACACCCAGGGAAAAACAAGCCTGACAATCTGCAGCCCTGGTGTCTGTGCTGGTGCCATGGAGCCGGGAGGCAAATTTAGACAATTTCTGGGGTATTTGCTGTTGTTGTTGTTGTGGTTTTTTGGTGGTTTTTTTTTGTTTTGTTTTTATTTTTGTTTTGTTTTTGTTTTTAGCTTTGCAAAGTCTGACAATTGGATTGGTTTTTCAACTCGCCCTTGCTGGTGGCCGATCCTGCTGCGTCAAACCTTCGGAGCGGAATCCTCGACGCCGCTGCTTTGCCTCCCGAAACTCGGGTTCCCAAATGAGATTTGGAGCTGGGTTTGGGGTCTCCTGTTATTTGCAGGCTCTGATGCAGCTCTGTGCAGGGGGGGCACAAATGCCAGTCCCTGCTGCCCCTGAAGGGGGGACAGAGCTCGGAGCTGACGCCTCTCAATGAACCCGGCGCCAGGGGAGTCCCGGGGGGAATTTCTGGAGCTCTGTTTTCAGCTTTCCCCAGCTGAGATGAGCATGAGCACAGACAGTCAGATCGATTTTCCTCTCCCTCGAAGGATTTCCAGTGCAAAGCTTTGGGGTGAACGTGCAGAGAACTTGCTCAGGCTGATCTCCGGCACCTGGATTTTGGGAACGATCCCACCCTGGAGAACCTCGGGCAGTGAAAACACCAGCGAGGTTTGAGCCTTCCACAAGGTTGCAGGGGCTCCAAGGAGCTCTGGATGCTCAGGAATTGGTTGCTTTGCTTCTTTGAGCAGGCATTTTATACATGTATGTATAAAAACCCCGGATAAATTGGGACAGTGCACGCTGCCTTCGCTCGGCTTTGATCAGGGTGTAGCTCCTCCAGAGCTGCCCTGATTAAATCAGAGTGAAAACAAATTGAAAGAGCTTCTGCCTGATTTGTGAGACTTCTTCAGGTGTTAAGGGGAGAGAAAAAACATCCAAGGAACCTGGAAGAGAGGCTTTACCATTTCATTGCCAAGGAAAACTCTTGCTAACACAGAGGGCAGTGAATCGAGGGGCAGGATTTCAGTGTTCAGGGGGCAAAAAGCCGATCTGCCGAGGAAAACACTCCAGGATCATCCCCACCACAGCAGAGGAAGGACAACGAAGCAACTCCCCCCCTTTCCCACACGATCCCCTTCCCAGTGTGGCCTTCCAGGAGCAGAGGTGGGGCTGACCAGAGATGCTGCAGTGGTGCTGCAGGTCTCTCCATCAGCATTAGCACCTCTCCCCACGCCATGAATATTGAAATCCCCGAGTCATTAATCTCACTTCCCCACCGAGGACAAGGGATGTTCAATTCCCGGCCACAAAAAGGCTCTGCAGGGATGATTGAGTTACTCGAGTTGCTTAAAAGCTGCCTGGAACCACTGAAAGCCCCTGACAGGCAGGGAGGGGAGGTCAGGGGTGGAGTTCATCACCTCCCTAACAGAATTAATCAAGGGGACAAAATCAGAACACGTTTGCTATTGAACACTGAGTCAATGCCCGCTGGAAAGCGTCGTGGTGTGGTCCCGATTTAGAATTCCCAGAGGGGAGTGAGAAAGGCTTGGGGAACGTCCAAGGAAGGAGAGCAAATCTCTTTGATCCTAGGGGAAAAAGGGAGAGAGAAGGATTGGTTCAGAAAAGCTGCACAAAGAGAAATTATTGTCAGGTCTCCCTGCGATTTTTAACCTTTCTCGGGGTTATTAAAGGTTTTTAATCCAGCGGGGGGGAATTGGGGAAGGAGAGAAATAAATGCCAGGAAGGGGAATCTTCCTCCCAACTCCCTGAGAGGTGGCTCTGGTCAGGGGGTTGCTCCCTTTCACCAGGCAGCAAATGAGGGGACGCAGTCTCAAACTGGGCCAAGGGAAAATTAGGTTGGATATCAGGAAAAAGCTTCTCCTGGAAAGGGTGGCAATGGTCTGCCGGGGAGGTGGTGGAGTCCCCATCCCTGGAGGTGATTTAAAACAGAATGGATGTGGCACTGGGTGGTTTTAGTTGAGGTGTTAGGGCTGGGTTGGGCTCCATGGTCTTGGAGGTCTCTTCCAGCCTGGTGATTTTGTGAATTCTGTGAATTCTCTGTGAATTCTGTGTGAATTTTGTGAATTCTATGTGAATTCTTTGTGAATTCTGCATTAATTCTGTGTGAATTCTGTGAATTCTGTGTGAATTCTGTGAATTCTGTGTGAATTCTGTGTGAGCCAGGCAGGAGCATCCTCCCAGTCCTTCTGTGACGGCCCAGACAGGGCTCTGTCTGCGCTCAGCTGGGCCACCCAGATTGGCAAAAATTAGGCTTTTCCTGTCTTGGTCAGTGTCCAGAAAGCTTTGAAGCATCAGAAGGATGTCTAAAGCAATATGTAAACATTTCCTTTTCACTCCCTGCTGGCTCCTTCCCCCCATTCCCAGCCCGGTGCGTTTGTGCCAGTCTGGGATGGACAAACAACCCCAAATCTCTCTTTGCTGGCTGCTGAAAATCACAGGCAGAGCCCCAGCACCAAGACAAGCAGAGATTTCACTGCAAGAGGCAGGAGACCTTCAGAGGATGTTGCCTCTGGGGAAATTTGTTCAGCAAGAGGTTTTATTTTTAATGTGAAATGGAGGAACAAAACACGGAATTGAAGCTTTTTGGTAAACCTTGCACAGGGCCCACAGCCCAGCTCGCTCTTTTTGCAGCCTTTCTGCTGCCTGCTATTATTCATGCCCCAGATTTGCTTTTTCTCAATGGGTTTCCCGAGATAAAAATGTGCATGCTGAAAGAAGAAAAAAAAAAAAATTGATTTTTTAAAAAAGTGTATTTATGCTTTGTAACCAAGCAGGCTCCTTCAGAAGTCTCTTTATTTAAAAATGAGCAGCTGAATTTCAGGTGTGCAGCTGAATTTCCTGATTCCCAAAGCTGCTTGTCGAAATAGTCAAGGCAATGGTGGCAGGCCCAGTTGCAGTAATTTGATTATTAGACAAAGCACGTGAAAATCTCCGTGTTTCCTTGCCCTTCTGAGAACAGTTGTTCCTGAATCTTTTCCTGCTGCATTCGGTGAACTTCTCCTGAGGTTCAGGGCTCTGAGCAGAGAAGCTGGTCAAGTTTCCTTCAGCACCAGACTGATTCCAGGAAAGCAAAGGCAGAAAAACGTGAGGAAAAGCTGTCTTGGAAATGAGGCCACGTCTTGATTGGACCCAGTGGCTAAAAGGGGAAGAAACTTGGACAAGAACTCCATCTGGGAGCTGTTCAGTCTGGATTTTCAGGCGGACTTGCACGTTGCTCGGATTTCTTTTCCTCCTGCCTTGACCCCTGCATATAAAACTTGGCAGATCTGTTTGGGAGATCAGTGTGGAGCGGAGCCTGGAGCTTGGAGAGCTCCTCAACCAACCAAAGATGCTGAAGCAGCGAGGGAAGGGCCTGGGGCTCTCGAGGGGGCTGAGGGTGAGCACTCCCGTGGAGGCAGCACTAATTTACACATTCCTTGGGGAAACACCCACACAGGGGCCACACAGCAAAACATTTCCTTTCCTCCACCCCAGTGCTCACAACAACCTCCCACACCAGGCACCAGCTTCTCCTCCTTTCCAGCACTGCAAGCAGGAAAACACTAAAAGAGATTGTCTTTCCCAGGGTTTGTGCTGAGAGGAGATGCAAAGCTCTGCCCTGTAAGAGCTGAGTGTGAACTGCCCTGGCTTTTTGTGGCTCCCGGCTCGAGTGGGGCTGGGATCTCAAGTTCGGGGTGCAGATGAACAGCAGGGACTGAAGGGCTCCTCCAGCTCGGAAATCAGGCAGCAGCCCTTGGGAGGAAAGCTCCAAACCCACCCAAACTCGGTGTGGACAAGGGCTGAGCCCCGATTTTGGCTGTGCAGAGCCTTTACCCAGGGCTCGGGGCACCAAAGGGGCAGCAGAGCTCGCCCGGCGCCTCGCAGGGACCCCGGGGAGGGCTCCGTGTTTGTTTTCCCCACAGGGAATCCTTGGCATTCCCACATTCGGTGACCCTGCTGAACAGCCAGCCTGGAGATGAGGCCCTGGGTGGTATCAGGGTGATAATTGACTGTGCCAGGGCTCAGCACAAACATTCTGCTGAGCACCAGGAGAAATGGAAATCCAGAGAATGTGTTTACCAGACACACGGCCCCGGAGATGCTGCTCCTCCTGTTGCCATGGTTACTACACTTGTCTGACAATATTAGGAGGAAAATGTTCACATTGATTTCTCCCCCCCCCTCCCCTTGTTTTCCCTCTGAAATAAAAGATGATACCTGGGAATTAAATTAATCCCTGGGCTAACTGCAGTTGTGTTTCCAGTGCAGTACCTGGATTGCACAGACACAGGGATGGATTTTTCCCCTTTGGAATTCACCAGCACTCCCTCAAATTCCCTTTTTGCCGCTGCTCCTCTCCCCTTAACCCTTTGCCTGCTGTGCTCTCCAGAAGGAGGATCACTCCAGGGGTAGGAGGAGAAGGACTGTGGAGGGATTGGTGGCGTTCTTGTGAACTGGAAGGTGGGCATGATTTATTTAAAGGCAAAATTTCCGAGCAGTGTTGTTTTACTGGTGCTCAGAGGAGTGTGGGTGCTCTCATTTCACTTTATAACTCCCATTCAAACCAAGTCAGCTGGGAATCCATTTAGAGAATAGCATTAAGCTGAATTTCCCGAGTTGTAAGGACAAATGGAATCACAGGAAATGGAGCTTGCCCCCTCTGACCTTGTTAATGTAACACTCACTCAGGTCTCTGATGGCCCAAGCGAGGCGTGTCCCACTTTTCCATCCTCTGGGCACACCTGATGCTGTTTGAAGCAGCCTCAGAAGTGATTTAAGCCACACTGGCACAAAATTCCTCAGGTGTGAGGCACTGGAGCCTGCAGGAAAGATGGAGAGGGACTTTTCACAAGGATGTGCAGTGACAGGACAGGGGACAGTGGCTTCAGAGTGACAGGCAGGAGGTTTAGAGGGAAAACTGGGAAATAAGCCCTTCCCTGTGAGGGTGGAAGAGGGAAGGGTGGTGCTGCTCTGCCACAGAGGGGAAAGAATCCAAGAGTTCCTCCACTTAGCAACTCAAATCAATCTCTCCTTATTGGAATCTGCGAATCCTGGAAGCTTCCAGCGCTGAACAGAGAGGAAGGAAACCTGCTGAGTGCCAAAGGCTCTCAGTCCATCCCATCAATACCATTTGTTCTTCCCTGGTGCTCTCCCTCAATCAGGGGTTTGGTCTCTGCAGCTTATCCTGAACTGGGGCTGGGGAATTTTGGGAAGCCACGGGGCTGAGGGTGGGGCTGCTTAGCAATTCCTGGGATCACTGCTAAGCTCAGATGAACTGTCACAAACCGCCACAGGACTTGTGAGCATCACTTCATTGTTCCATTGCAAACTTAAACACTGGGATATGAAAATCTCAAACAGCCCAGGCTCTTCTATTTTTTTTTTCCTCCCTTCATTTTGTCCTTTAATGCTTTCTGTCCCTCAGTTTGTTCCTCCCACGCTGGAGAACTGAGGCAGCCACACAAGACTCCAAACACATCGGTGTCGTTTTTACCTCTGCTGGCTGCTGCAGCAAATTAAAATCACCTGCTGGTGATAATCCCCCTGCCTGGAGGCTTAATGATGCCGTGAACTCTGCAAGGGGAGTTTTTGGTGTTTGATCCAATTATCCAGAGCTAAAGATGACTCAGGAAGGAGAGAGGGATGATGTGTGTCGCTAGATGGTCACGCACAGAGGAGCCTTTGAACGGGACGGATGCCGACTCCGACCGCAAAACCCGGTTTAGGCAGACAAGACGAAAGGCTGGGGGAAAGAATTTCTCATTCCCTCCGCCCACCGATGGGGAAAGGAGGTGCAGGGATGCACGAGGGCCTTGGGAAGGCTCTGCAGTGGCGAGCCCAGCCGGGGCTCTCTGGGTGGCTGATTCCAAATCCTGCCTGCAGAGCGACGCTTCCTCCCATCCCCACGGCTCCTGCTCCTTCTCCCTGCTCTTCATTTCCCCTGCCCAGTTTTACCACTGCTTTGGGCTGTTTATTCTCGGGGGATAAAAGCTGAACGGGAGCAGCACGTGCAGGAGCTGGAGCAGCCCTGGACGCTGCCTGGCAGAGCTGGGGCTGTTCTCTTTGGGCTCCAAACAGGTGACAGTGAACAGAGCAGCGTGCCCAGAGCAGCTGGAGCTGCCCCATTCCCCAGGCCAGGATGGAATGAGAAGCTCCAACGTTGGCATGAGATCACCCCTAAGGCCCCTCCCAACCTAAACCCTTCCATCATTAAAAAGCTGTTTGTAATTTCCCCTCCCAGTGTATCTGAGAAGAATTAACGTGAAAAACCGCCGTGTTCGCCCTCTCCCCGTGATATTTAAACAACGCTCAAACACTCCTTGAAGCAACCAACACCCCTTGAAGGCAAGAGAAAGGTGTTTTCATGGGGTGTGCTCAGCAGATGGGGTGGCAGGGGCTCTGGCTCATCGAGCTGCTCTCCGTCCTGGCCACGCTTCCGTGGCAAACTGCACAGCCCCACGGGTTTCTTGTAAATGTTGGGATTTTTACGGCCCCGAGGAGTGAAACAATAACGTTAATTGATTTGGAGAGCTGCCCACGGAGTGCACTAATAAAGGTAGGGAGCAGCTCGTGGGGTCGGGGAGTGAAGCCTGAGAAGAATGAGGAAAATTAAGCCTTAATTCCTCTGACATCAGCACCAGCCCTCCTGCACCAGCCAGAACACATCCCTAGGAACCAGAGCTCCGAATCCTTTAGCTGGTTCATTCCAGGAGAGATTTCTAAAACCTGGAATTTCTGTACAAATCTTTTATTTTTTTTTTTCCCCCGAAAACAACAGATGCAAGCAAAGAACACAAAGGGGGATGAAAAGATCTGTTTTGATGAGTAGGCCTGGGAGAATTCAGAGCGAGTTCTGAGTGGGATCTCTTGGCCCGAGCACTCAGAACAGAGCATCACTCAATGCCTGGGTTGATTCCACATCCCACAGGACCCTTTGCCTCGTGCTTTCCACCAGCTCTGTCTTTTCTTCTTGAATTGAGCAGGACCAGAAATGTCTGTGTTGCAGCCAGGGCCGGGAGGGGACAAACCAAAGCTGCTTTGTGCAGAGATCGGGGTCCAGCGTCCCTGGGGACGGGGACAGTGGGGTCCCAGTGCCATTGGCAGCGGGGTGACACCCCCCATTGCTCAGCCAGCCCCACTGGAGCCTTTCCCCTGAGGGAAGCTCTCAGCAGCCAGCCAGGAGAGTGAGGGAATCCTTGTGATGCTCCAGGAGCCTTTTCCTGGCCCTCCCCAGCCTGGCCAGGCTGTGCACAGGAGCTCCTCATCTCCTCGGGCAGCTGCTGGCGGGCAGGGCCAGCTGCTGGGCTCCACAATGGATTTATTCCTCCTCACAGCTCTCGGGGAGGCTCCCAGGGAAGCCCTGGGCTGGGAGGGGAGGCTGCTGGTCCCCCGTGACAAGTGACATGATGGAGAAAATGGCCATGTCAGCCTTGATTAGGGAGAGCGTTTCCCTCCCTGCCCCAGAGCAGCCAGCCCGAGCCTGGGAAGGTCCTGGCCACGAGAGGAGCCAGCCTGAGCCACAGGGGCCAGGGATCACCTGGGGCTGGTGGCCCTGGGCTGGGTGGGGATGTTTGGGGGGACACCCAGGGAAGGCTGCTGGGGCCTGGGGGGATTTTCGAGCACATTTTCATGCTTGACCTGCTCCTCACCCCTCCTCTGCCAGGAGACACACGGGGAACAATGGGCTCCTTTCTGCACGGGGGTGCCTTGATATTTTTGGCTGCTTCCTAGGGATGAGATCACGGAGGGGACTCAGGGAAAACAATTCCTTTTCCCCCTAATTAGAAACTAGCAGCACCTCTAAGTCTCTCTAGGTCTATTCAAAAGCATCTCTTGGCTCTTGCAAAGCCCCTTCCCAAAGGCCTGGTTTTAGAGACACAAGGCTGGGCTAAGCTGGCTCCAGGTTTTGCACTCTAAAAGACTCTGCCAGTATTTTGTGTGGTTCTGAAGGCATCATCTCCCTGTTCATCAGCCCCAGAGCACCCTCTGCTACCCCCTTGGGTGATCTCCTAATGCCTCCCCGCTCTCTTTCCTCTATCAGACAGGAAGGACTTGGGAAAAAGTTCCAAATACCACCCTAAAATCTGCATCCCAACCTCTCCTAGGAAGCCTTTTTATAACAATACATTTACATCCCACCTGACAGGGACCATAGGCAGCTGCCAGCCTGATTATGCTCAGCACAGAAATCCCCTTTGACAGGTTTTGGTTTCCTTATTTCCTCACATTAATTGTTTCCCTGGGAGCCTGGAGCAAGGTTCTGTCCTAAGGAACAGGAAGATCTGGCAGCAGAAGTGTGAGCAGTCCTGCCTGGGCTGTGTTCTTGGACATCCAGGCTGCTCCTCCTCCTCCAGGGAAGTGGAGGGAATATTCCCTGCTGATGGATTGCCTTGGAAATGCCCGTTGTTCTTCCAAATTATTTTAAAACTCAGTTTATCACAACCTCCTCATGGCGGTGCTCAGCAGAGCTGACAAAGAACCTCACCAGGGTCAAAAGAGAAGGAATTTCCCAAACCTTCTCTTCAGCCCAGTTTTCTCCATTCCCAGGGCCCACTCACTCGCCCTGCAAATAGATTTGTGAGCAAGCAGGACCTGGCTCCTGTGCCAGGTGGGAGCCCCACGGGTGTGATGGAGAGCTCATCCCACTGCCCTCCCAGCCCAGCAGCCCAGCTGTGTGGGTGCCCTCCCTCCAGGGCTTGTTTGCCACCAGGGAAGTTCAGCTGCAGTTTGAACTTTAAAAGGAGTCCTGCCAGGGGCAGGAGGGGAGAGCTGGGATGGTTTCCAGGGAGGGAGGAGATCCCACGGAGACCCTGATCACCCTCAGCACCCACAAAGGCTGCAGAGAGCCTGAGCAGCTGGAAAATGTTTCTGTCCCCAAAATCCAGCTGCCCCTGAGATTCCTGCCTTTCCTTTTCCTTCCCTCCCTTGCCCCTTGGATGTCCTCTCTTTTAGTTTGCGCCACGGAGCCCTGCAGGAAAGAACAATTCCCTTATTCCTGTGGAAAGGGAAAGAAATAATCCCCAGCCCAGACCAAAGAGATTTTAAAGGATCTTTAGTGTCTGGAAGTGACAATAGCAACCCTCAGCAGCAGCAAAGGAAGGCCAGCAGCAGCCTGAACGTTGTGGTTTTGTGGGGAAAAGAGAACTTTAAAAACACAGATTGCCCAAGGAAGGAGTATTTGCATGGATATTTTCCTTCTGGCTGATATCACATCTCCCTGGCTGGGAAATGAAGCGAGGGGAGTTTTTTTTTGCATGCTCTGCATGGATGAGGTAATGGGAGATTTTGTGCTCTAAGTGGAGATAGCAGAATCACATCGGGCAGGTGAGAAATTGCCTCTCGCTTTCCTGCAGCCACAATCACCATTCTGAAACAGGGAGGGGGGGGGCTGCACGGAGAAATTATCTCCAGAAAAATAAAACAGCTTTTAAAATAGCAGGCCTGGAGGAACAGGTAACTCATCTGTAGGAGCAGGGCGATACAGGAGGAAATCCAGATTAATACTCAGCAAAAGCAACAAACTCTTACCACCATATTTCCCCCCAGAATGTTCTTTTCTCCACTTTATTGTTCTTTTCCTTTAGCTCAGCTTGAACGCTTTGGAAACAACTCAGGTGATGCTTTGCAGACTAAAGCACTGATAAGAGGGTGTTTTTTATTTTTTTCTTATATTATTTCTTGTACAGCTGATGGAGCAGATTGTCCTGTTGGTGCAGGTGCAGTTCCAAAATCCTTCCAGGTAATTGGGATTTTTATTTTTAATTTTTTTTTAAGGAGCCACTGTGGAATTTCTCATTCTCATCCCCTCATTTCTGAGCTTTCAGCTCTTCTCTCCTTTCTAAGGCTGGGGGGTTTTTCAATGGGTTTTTAACCACTTCAGAATTTCTGTTTTGGATTTCAATATGGCTTTAATTAAAGTAAAGATGGTAATGGCACACATAATGCTCGTGGAAAACAACATCAACACTCCCCCAGTGACTCACTTACAGAAAGCACAACAGGTTGTGTCTTTATGCTGAAATATGAGCACAAAATATGAAATAAATAATATGAAATACAAAATGATGGATGTGGTGTTTTCCCATTTTATCTCTTCACAACTTTGGGCTAGACTGGGACAACACTGAAATTCCAAAGGAAAAAATCTTGAAATGGCTGGAAACCCATGCAGTTTGACTTTCCCCCCACAGGAAAAGCTGGCAAAGCCAGGAAAACAAGCCCATGACTGGGAATCCCCATCACCATGGGACTGCTCTGGAAACATGAACGGGAAATCCCAGGGAGCTGGATTTTTAAATCCGTGTTCCAACACACCTGTTGGCGCTCGGGGCTGCCCAGGTTTATCCTCACGCTGGATTCTCCTCTCCTTGCGAGCCCCCACCCTGCTGGCATCCAAAACATATCCCGATATTCCCGTGTGCCAAGCAGCTCTTCATAATTACGTCAACCCTTTAATTTGCTGCGGCTCAATTACCGCAGCAGCTCGTTGTTGACATTGTTAAGGTTAATAACTCCGAGATTCAGAGGACAGGGCACATTGCAAATCACACCGGTTGTGGCAATCGTTGAGGCAAACCAGGGTAACAACAGGCAAAGTGTTATTTATTTAGCCACAACTTTCCCAACAGCCAAATCTCCTGGGAGAGCTGCAGCGGTCCACGGGTGCTGCTCTGGGAGGTCCTGACAGGGAAATCCACGCAGTT
The DNA here is from genome assembly GCA_013396955.1 of Regulus satrapa. NCBI lineage: Eukaryota > Metazoa > Chordata > Aves > Passeriformes > Regulidae > Regulus > Regulus satrapa. The sequence goes on along the minus strand of VWZN01013117.1, from coordinate 164,542 downwards.
TGGGCTGTGAGGGTATTTCCTAAATCCTGGGGGATTTCTCCTCGTGCTGGAAGAGCCAGGTTTTGGATCGGCACGGGCAGTGGTGGTGGGCTGGTAAAAAATAGCAAATTTTCCCATGCCAATGGTCTGTCTGGAGTACAGCTCCTCTACAGCGATCTCTGTGAGGGGAAAACCCCGTGGAGCACTGCCCCAGCAGTGGCTGGACCCTTTGTTCTGGCCTTAAATATTTCTGCTTTCCCTCCTTTCGAGCTGGAGCAGGGCAGGACCACTCCTCTGCTGCCTTATCCCTGAGCAAAGGAGTGATGCTTTAATGTATGGGCTGAAGTGACTCCTCAAATGGATCTTAATCACATGGGCTAATTAGAGGCTGTGTTTGTTAATCAGATGTGAATAGCAGGCTGATTTCTCTATTTAGATAAACGTCTGCTGCAGAACCTCTTGGCAGATGGGCCAATGTTTGCTCTCCCCCCCCCAGCCTAAAGCGGGCATTTTAGCAGGTTGCAAACATTGTTTCATGGCTAATTAGGGATGAGTGAAAACAGCAATCCTGGTGTCCACCACAGGGCCCAGACGCTGTGCCGTGGTGGGAGGCAGGGAAGTGTTGAGTATTGGAATCTGCATCTGGAATTCCTGGATCCTCCATGGGGTCCTTGTCATGAGCTGAGGCCAAGATGATGCACGGGACTGCTCAGAGCTGTCCCCCCACAAAATAAATCAGGGTGGGATTTCCTTGAGGGCTTTATGGGCTGATAAGAACCAAGTTAAATTCCTGGGGATGCCCTGTGCAGGGCCAGGACCTGGGCTTGGATGATCCTTGTGGGTCCCTTCCAACTGTGGCTCCACGATTCTCAATAAAACGAAAACCTGGAGACAGCAGGCTGATCTTGTGGCTAACCCAACTTTAGTCCAAGTTTCTGGTGCCCTCAAGTCCTGAAACCAAGGAAAACAGGTGAATTTAGCCTTAAAAGGTCCTTGAGGCTGTTCCTTGGGCTGTGGGTGCTTTGCCCTCTGCCAGCTCTCCCCTCACCCACGGATCTTCTCCAGAGTGGCTCTGGCTGGGCCATCACCTCCCTGCTGGCTCCTCCAGTCAACAAGATGAAGCCAAGATGAGATTTTCAGTGTGTTTGGCTTCCCTTGCACTCTCCAGAATTACCCTGAAGAGTATTTAAATATCTCTCCTTATAATTACACCGAGTTCCCTGCTCCCCATATTCCCAGCAGCTCCTCTGCCAGTGGAAGTGCTGAGTTATCCTGCTTTTATCGTGCCTACCTATGGATTACAAATAGATCTTATTAACTGCTCCAAGCTGACACATCTATTGGAATAAAGGGGCTCGTTCCTTCCCAGGCAGCAGAACAATCTTCCTGTTATGCTAATAAATACAAGAATTTGCATAAATCTAATCAGATGGGGAGGCTCAAACAGAGCCCAGCGCTCCTGGGTGCTTGGGAGAGCTGCTCCTGCACGGGAATTTAGGGGAAACAGTCAGCACCAGCTGGACCTGGGCAGGGGCTGGAAGAGGAGGAGGAGAGAGCTGTCTTGCCATCAGCCCAGCTCATTTTTTTGGGGGGGGATTGTGTTGCAGAGCCCCCCCATCCTGAGTTTTGCAGCCTGCTGCTCTAACGGGCTGTATGCATTAAATGTTGTACTAGAGATAAGAAAAGGCAATTTGCTCCGAGCTCTGAATGTGCTGGACCGTCCCTTTGGGGGAATGAGGAGCCCTGGAGTGGAACCGCTTTGTGCTTTTGTGGTGTGGCAAACGCAGCCCCCCAAAACCCCCTGGCAGGTGCTGGGAGCATCCCCAGCCTCACAAACCCCTCCTTTGGCTCTGCTGGTGCTCAACCCCATCCAGGTAAAGAGAGCAACAAAATGCAGATCTGGGGGGAGAAGCTGCTCAGATGCCGGAGGGATTTGTGATACCTGCGACTTGTGTGGGGTTTTGTGTTTTGGACTGGGCTGGGACTGGGCTTTTTTAAGGGGCAGAAAAGGGAAGTTTCTGCAGCCTCCTCCCTTTTAAGGCCGGTTGAGTGCTGGCAGTGCTGGAGAGATGCAGCTTCTCTCCTCTCTATTAATGACAATCCTGTCTCTCCCTGCTCATCCCTGCTGCCGCTCCCCTCCTGCTTTACCCTCCAACACTCCTGGATTTGCTTTTGGAGGGCAGGAGAGCGCTGCCTTCCCTTTTTAGCACGTGTGCAAGTGCTCTGCAGACGTTTGCTTCCCTGTGGGGAGCCTCCCTTGGGCCAAGAGCCGGGATCTGCTGCGCTCTGCCCAGGGAGGCTCGTTCAGCTCCAGAGGCAGGTGAAGTCAAGGTACACCTTCAAGGCAGAAGCAGATGCAGCCTTCTCGCAGAATGAGCCTTAAACCGCATCTCCCAGCACGGTTTTGCTCCGGATCCCATCTGGATTTCTGGCTGGAAGCGCTGCTGCTGAGCCCAGCCCCTGCCATGCCTGCTGAGGAGGGGCTGGTGCCAAGGCAGAGCAGCCTGGCAGCCCCTCAGAAAACACTTCCCATGCACCTCCAGATGCTTCAGGAGCGAAACATCGCTCCAGCTTCGCTGGGGGACTCCTTTTACAAGGTGAGGGCGCTCCCAAGGCAGAGCAGGAGGATTTGTGGTGTGGGTGGCAGGAATTGCAGCTGAAATCAGGCACAGGAGGAACCCCAGTGCTGCCCCTTCCCCCAAACTGCTCAGAGCCCCATCCCACCTGGCCTCGGGCAGTGCCAGGGATGGGGCAGGTCTGGAAACCTGTGCAGAGCCTCAGCTCCTTCAGAGGGAAGGAAATAAATGATCCCTCTCTCCAGAGCTGGAAAATCACTTTTCCATCGTGTCCTCCTTTAGGTTCAGGCTCTGGAGGTGCCCCTGCCTGAGGGATTGCCTTCAACTCATGGTCGTGTTTAATCAACAGAGTCTCCTGCCCCCATGTTGGAAAATAGGGTAAAACCCCTCCCTCCAAGACCTTATAAACGGGGGGCAGGATTTAATTCTCATACAGAATCTTGAAGCGCTTTGCTCCACCCGCTCCTTGTACAACACCCGTGAAAGCAAAATATTCCCCCGCAGGTGGTTTGGGCAGAGCCCCTGTGTGCACTGACTCGGTCTGTGGGGCTCACTGGCTGAATTTTGGGATTTGAGAAGCCTTTAGGCACCCACTATTGCCCCGGCACAACCCTCCCTGGCAGCAGTTACAGGTCAAACAAGGAGAGCAGCCCCAGTGTGGGTGAAATAAAAGAGCCCGGCGGGACCCAGCCCACACCCAGCCAGGTGATTTATCCCAGCAGTGATGGGCTCGCGTTTGAGCCTTTTGGGGCAGCTCCAAGAGGCTCACGGAACTTTTGGCCTGGAATGAATGCAGGGAAGGACTTCCAGGCACTTGAGCGAGGCGGGAGCCTCGGAGGAACCGGGAGGCTTTCCTGACAACGTCCAATGCTGCCTTAAATTAGGCCATAAAAAAAGTAAGTGCTTTTTAAAAGCAATCTTGCACAGTAGGGTCTGCATTGTCAGAGCTTCCTGGTGATTTAAAGGTTCTCCTTCCTCGTGGCTCCTGCAAAAAATCCAACAAATGGGAGCCTGGCTGCTGTGAAAAATACCCTTGCCTGTAAATCTAGGGGAAAAGCTGTGTATATATATATATATATAAATATATATCTCTAAGTAAAAAAAATATATATAAATGTGATAAACATCTATAACCCAGAGCCCATAAAGCTGCGAGGCCGACAGCAGAGGTGAGAAGCACTGTCAGGGGAAGGAAGAGCAAACCTGGAGTTCTTGGTTAGGGATGTAAAGGGGCTGCTGCTGGGATGTTTTGTCCTTGGTGTTTCTTGTAGTATTTCCCTTTTTTTTTGGAGGCTCACACTGGCTGTGATGAGCAAGAGAAAATCCCACAGCACTGAAGTGGCTCATTTGTCATCAGGCTGCTTTTTTTTTTTGTTTTAATTTTGTTTTTTCCCCCCTCGTTCTTTCTGTTGCATCATTTGAGTCACCCTTGCTGAGCTTCCAGCATTTCCTGAGTGTTTTATTTTCTAACTTTAATTGTGGGAGAGATGGTGCTGTTGGATGGGACTTTGGGGCTGGGCTGGGTCTGTTCTTCTCCTTTTGCTGCTGCTCCACATCCCCACATGTTCTTCCTTCCCTTTGCTTGGCTTCAGAATTATCTCCTTTGGTGATGGTGCGTTATCCAAATCTGGTTTAAAGGCTATTTTAGTTTAATTAATTTCTTTTATTTTATCTTCCACTGGATCCAGTGACAGCATGGGTCAGCATCTCTCTCCCAGTGCCTCTTACAGAGTTTTTTTACCCCCTGAACCCCTCTGTCATCAGTCCACCCCTGGCCTTCAGCTTTAATCAGCTTTTGCCTCTCCTGGCTGCAGTGCCACGTCCCTGGGATTCCCAAAGAATGGGAAGGGGTTTCTCTGTGGGGCTCGGCTCAGCAGAGGGTTAAGAAAACAATGTGGGGAGGAATTAGTGCAGGGCAGCAGAGCCTGGCCTTTCCCAGAGCCTGCCTGAAAAGCCCTTTCAGAGCCATTTAATGTCCCCTGGCAGGGGCTGCAGTGCCTGACCCAGGGGACAAGAGGGGTTATGGATGGGGTTTTTAGCTATTATAGCTCTGGGTTGTGGATGTTTAGCACATATATATTTATATTTATGATGAAAATCCATTTTTTATATATTTATATTTATATTTATAATATATATATTTATGATCTAATGTAATATAATGTATTGTAATATAACATAATATAAAACACAATATTATATGAAAATATTATACATGATTTATGTATGTCATATATAATATTTATTTGTATTTTATATATACACACACACACACACACATATATATTTATTTAATATTTATATTTTATATCCAGATATCTATATTTTATATGTTTATATATATGTCCCAGGTGTCACTGGCCAGGGGTGACCCAGATGTCAGTCCCCCTTCCAGCCTGACCCACTCTGCCATTCCATTCTTGCCTGGAGGTGAAATTCATTTCATTCCATTCCCTAAGTGCTCCCTTCTATCCTTCCTGTCCCCTTGATGCTTCCTGCTGTCCCAGCGGCCCCATCCTTCCAGGAGGTGGGAAGGAGCCAGCTGAGGTGGGAATCAGCTCCGGGGTCATGAGTGACTGCCAAGGGNTGAGGTGGGAATCAGCTCCGGGGTGATGCTGGGGCAGAGCAGTGAGGGCTGAACTGCAGCACCCAATTTCAGGCACCTGTTTCTCATCAGTGGCTATATTAAGGCACCCAAATGAGGCTGAGGTCATGAAGCAGCATCTCCTCAGTCGGGGGAGATGCTTTGTGCTGGTGTCAGAGCTGGACCAGGACATCTCTGCTGCTGTCAGCACCGAGCATCTCCTGCTCTGCCCTGGGCCAGCTGAGCAGAGCTGCCAGGGCAGCACCTGGGAACAACGTCTGCAGACCAGGCTCTTCCCCTCGGCTTTCTGACAGGTTTGTCGTGTTTCCAAAAGCTTTTGTGTCTGAAAATCGCTGCAAAACGTGCCAGAGCCACCCGCTCCTCAGCAGCTCGGCTCTGTCAGGGAAACTCTCCAGCGTCAGAGTGCCCAGGGTGAAGGAATGAATAGCAGCTGCCTGGGAGTGTTTGCTGCACTGGCTGGCACAAAAGGGCTCTTTCCCTGCTCCTCTCTGACCCTCTCGCTGCTCTCCCTGGAGCGAGGACTCGGTGTGTGGGAACTGAGCAGGGAATGAAATGAATGCCAGGTTCCAGAGGGGGCTTTGCTGCCCCAGAGCAGCGTGGCCAGGGTGGGGGAGCAGCCTGCAGAGAGCTCCCAGCCCAGCACCCAGCAGGCAGGCACCTGCTTCCCCGGTGGGACAGGGCGATTCCAGGATTTCCCTGACACCGGGGATGGGATTGCTTTAATTCCTGCTCTTCTGGGCCAACATCTTTATTTGTGGGTGCCCCTTTGCTGCCGGTGCTGTGGGTGACGGGCAGAGCGCTCTGAACATCGGTGAATTAGTGGCTCCTGTCCCGGAGCTGTTATCCGAGGCAGAATCCAAGGGTAGGGCGTGGGATGGGAAATCCAAGTCCTGATAAGAGGTTTAACCCATTTCCATTCAATATTCCCCTGCTCCTATCGTCGGGGTGAGCCCAGCTCCTGCAGCTGCCCCGGCAAAACCCCAAAGTGCTGCCCGTGCCCGCTGGGGAGCGGGGTGTGCTTTCCCACAGACAAGTGTATCTCAGCCCCGCAGGACACGGGGCAATGCCTCTCCTGCTTTTCTGGTGATAACACGGCTGCTTTCTCCTCGGAAGCAATTTGGGAATTGCACAGATAATTTCATTTCCTTGCTGTTTTGTCCAGGCGCTGCTCTTCTCTCTCTTCTCTCTCACAAATACCCCTCTGTAGAGAAAACATAATAGCAAAGAGCCTCGGGAGAAAAGCAGAATATTCAGTGATCCAGGAATCCTCAGGGGATGGCTCTGCTTTTACTGCAGAGTCACCACCAGGAAAAATTGTAAATCACTTCTTCTCTGCCTTCCTCTCGATGCCTCGCTATTTAAAAATGTAATTAGATCTGCATGTTCCTTGGTTTTAATTTTCATTATGTGTCTGGAGCAGTGTTGTTAAGGTTGTTTGATGTTGGTTCCTAAATGAAAATAACTCTGCTCCATCCTGAATATCCCTGCACTTGATTCCATTTTAGATCAGGGAAATTTATTATTTTAAAGATAATAATTACAAAAAAAAAGCTTTCAAATGTATTGAATACATATTTTCCAAAGGATTTCTGGCTGGACTAAAGAGGCTGCTGTTATTTGCAGATTTTGATAACAGACAGACTTCCATGAAAAATCCCTTGCACTCTCCTTGGGCTCTTATTTGGACGTGTAGATGGAACTGTGGACAGGGGGAAGGGGGATTGATGGAGCCTGGAACTTTAAATGGGATAGACAGGGGCAAAGCTTCCCATCCCTGGAAATGTCCCAGGCCAGGCTGGACGGGGCTTGAAGCAGCCTGGGACAGGGGAAGGACTCCCTGCCCAGGGCAGGGGGGGACAGGAGGGGTTTCTGAATCCCTTCAAACCCAAACTAGCCTGGGATTGCTTCTGCGACTCTGAAATCTGTGATTCCAAAAAAGCAGGACCAAACACCTTCCAGGAAGGCTCCGTGTCCCCACCCTCTAAAATCCATTTGCACGCAGAGGAAACCACAGCAGAGCTGCTGTGCTCCTTAAAGTCGCGGCTGTGCTACGGCTGCCAGTGAAAAATTCCCTTTTTTTGATGCAGGAAGTGTAAGCACACAGCAGAACACTCTGGGTTTTGCCCCTGGAATATTGAGGAATTAGGAGGTCTGCTGAAGTCCTGGGCTCTTTGGAAAACCAGAGATTTTTCAGCATCGGGAAATCACTTTAAAGTAGTGACACTGATGAATAAAATAAAAATTTTAAAAAAAACAAACCCCTGCAGGTGTGCCAGGTAAATCCTGTATCCCTCCCGTCCCAGTCCAACCAGTCACTTCCCAGTTCCCAGTGTGCCCCAGCCCCCTTTGCCAGCTCATTCATCACCAATCATTTATTCCTGTGAGTGGGAGCTGCTTCCCCCTGCTCTGCTCATCTCCAGGAGTTTCCCCTCTGAAGCACATCCCTGATTCCCAGCCAGAGAGAGGGCTATTAATAACCATTCCTTTAATGAGCTTATTCCAAGAGAAGGTAAAAATTCCTCCGCTCACCTCGTGAGAACCCGGGGAACCTGAGGGGACTGGGGTCAAAAAGGGGATTTTATCCTGGTTTTATCAGGAGATTTTTGAGGAGACTGATTTAAAACAAGGGATGGAGTGGAGGAGCTGTAGATGCCCTGCACGCTCCAGGACCTCCGTGCTTGGTTTGGTTTCCTCCATTTTTTGTTTTGTTTTGTTTTGTTTGTTGGTTTCTATTCTCTGTAAACACAAACTGTGAAATAGGCAGCAGATATTCAGGGAGAGGGATCCAAGCTGTGACCTGCTCTGCTGCCTCTGTTTGCTCGTGCAGGGGGTGGAAATGCTGGCCAGGCATTGGGAGCTTTCAGCACCAAAGCAAATTTACCCATTTGCCACCAGTTCTCCTGGAGGGAAAAGAACCCGGGATTCTGGGGTGGCCTTTCTGCAGAATTCCAAATTTTGGGACCATTTTAAGCACCAACAACTCCTCCAGGGCCAAGCTGTGCTTTGGGGAGGCCACAGCAAAGCTCATTTCTCATGTCCAGGGATTCAGCCTCGTTCCTTTGCCTGCTCATTGGGGTGCAAACCCTTCTGTTCCTCCCCACGGCTCTCTTAACCACACACTTTGTAATGTTTTCCTCTGCTGTTGTCTCAAATCTCTTCCTTGGTGCTCTTTACCAGCAAAGCTTTCCCTAAATCCTCAGGGCTTTCCCAGCATGGGGACTTCTCTGAGTTCTCTCGAGGCTGTCAAAGGTGCATCCTCTGAGTGCCTCCCTTGCCTCCTTCACAGAGAATCATTAAAAATCCCTTTTCCTCCTCAAAACCCATGGCCTGGGCAACAGAACTGAGAGTTGCACGAGGCGTTCTAGGGACCAACGTTTGGTAAAATGTGATAGGAGGGCTCTTCATGTCGGTATTTCTGCTTTGCAAAGAGGAAAGAATCCGTTTCCATCTCCCAGCAGCTCCTCCTGGAGCCTCTGGGCAGGGCAGGGAGGAGCTCGAGGTCCTCGTGCTGCTGCTCTGCGTTGGGTGCCCACTCCTATAACCTTTCAGAGCTGTCTCCTGTCTCCCAGCATTAAATTTCTCATTATCTGCCTGCTTAGAGACCACGACTTTCAGGGCCGGGGCCGCTTGACTCAGATTTTGTCCAACAACTGATGAAAGCAGCCTTTGCTCTGCCTGGGGTTCTCTGGGTAATGGATTTCTGTGGGCTTGGAGAGGAAGGTTGGTGGGAAGGTTTGACTGGGATTGTACCAGCTGAGGTAACTCTCGATCAGCAGCAGCTCTGCGAGATCAGTTCAGGTGCAAAGGTGTATTTCCCCTGAAATGTTCACCTCCTCTTTAGGGCAGGGAGGAAAGGGGAGAGAGAGAAACTCCTTTTGGTTCAGGCGTCATCCTCAGTAAATGGAAATCATTCCTGAAGCATTTGCAGGGATGTTTTTCTCCTGGAAAGGATGAAGTTTTCCTGAGTGACAATTAACGTGAAATAGCTGATGGTTTTCTCTGCAGAATGACAGGCGGGAAGTTTCCAACTCGAGGAACTTTCCTCTTCCCCCTCCAGCCATGTCACAGCAGCTGAATAATTTGCTGTGTCTTTTGTGATGATCCTTGCCTCGGTTTGTTCCTCCTCCTCTCTCGCTCCCCCAGTACTGAAGGCACGTTTTCTCCTTTATTATTTAAGATAAAAACAGCAAGGAACTGAGCTCAGCAAGAAAAATTCAAAGTTTTTTTTTTTCCAAGCAAGGCCAAACCATGCAAAGCAAAACATTTTTCTCTCCCAAGGAACAACCCTTCAAGAGCCAGCTGCCTCCAGCTCCATCAATTTTGGTGTCAGCAGAGCAGCGACTCGTGAAAGATCAACTCCAAAACAGGTCCAGCAGCGAGGGACATGTAAATGCCCCCTCACTTTCCATTCATCTCTCTCAGAAAGCCAAGCAGAACATTCCTCTTCCCTGCCCGTGCTCCTGCAGAGCCTGGCGAGGCAGGGACTCAATCTGCCCATGGAAGAAGAGATCCCAGGCACTCCCAGCTCGGATTTGCTCCTGGAGCATCCCAAGGCAGAGCGAGCAGCTCCTGCTCTGCGCTTGGGACAGTCTGGGAATCTCCGGTGCCTGCAGGAGAGCCGAGCCCTGCCTGGAATTCCTCCCCTGGCTCACACCCAGCTGCTCCCTCCTTGCTTCCCTTCCACCCCAGCCACGGCAGAGCCCCGGGAAAGAAGGGAGGATCAGCTGTTGCAGTGGGAGAGTTGTGCCAGTCTGCTCCCCACGTCCTGGAGCTGCAGAATTCCCCAGCGCCGAGGCCGAGCAAGAGCCTGGGGTGGCAGGGTGTGTGGGGATCCTTAAAAGTAGAGGGTTCTGGGCAAGCTGTGAAAAGCTGGCCTCAGAAACAGCAGAACTGCAATTAGAGCTATCTAATTAGATATTATCTGCTCTCTCTCTCTCTACATATATAATATATAGATATATATAATATATCTATCTATTAGACAGGTAAACTGCAAGAAACATCCACTAAAGGAGAAATGGGGTTTTTTTTGTGTTTTCCACCCCATTTTCTGTACCACAAAGGCAGGGAAGAAGGGGATGCAAGTTGTTCACACCCAAACCCATTTTCCCCCCCCTATTTGCACTGTGCCTTTGTTTTAGTTCACCATTTCCTGGCTGCTCCAAGTTATCAGCCCCATCTCAGCTGCAAGGGATGCTGGCCAAGGCCTTATCATTTAATTTTGCTAACGTCCCTCATTCCTAATTCATAAACCCGGCTCCCTGACAAATTGAATTTGTGTAACACAGTAAACAAAAGGGCTCTAACTCCAGTTTCCTGTAATGGACTAACCTTGTTGGGAACACACATTAAGTGGAACAGGCAGGCCTGGGGAAAGGGCTCAGCTCCCCTGGCATTCACTCAGGGCCCAAGCTGGTTATTTCGCAGCCAAGCCAAGAGGAATTTGCACCTGGTGCGATTATTTTAAATGATATTAATTGCTTCCCAAGCTTTCTGCGAGCAAATGCGGGGGAGAAACCTCTGGGTACGGTGACAAATGACAGGTGAATTCAGGTTTATTCTGAATTCTGCTTTGCACAACCCGGGCCCAGAGGGGCTGAGCAAACTCAGGGCGTGTCCACAGTTGATGGAGATCAAAGGGAATTTCAGAGCCTCCCTGGAAAACCTCCCTGAGCTCCCCTCTGTGCTACCTCCGCAGCAGCTCCTGCTGCTGCCCCATTTATCTTCCCTCACCGCCACGTTTTCCCGCTCCTCCCGTGCTCAGCCTTTTTCTAATCCCTCTGTTTGTTGTTATTCTCTCCCTTGGGAGCAGCCTGGTGGGGGCTCGGCTCCCTGGGAGTGACTGGGAGTAGCTCCACTGCCTTCCTGATTTAGCACCTGGAAGCAGGGCTGGCTCCAAGCCCACATCAACAGCCCCTGCTGCTGATGAATCTGGCAACTGGGACCTCAGCATGCATTTTTTTTTCCCCCCCATTTTTCCTCCCATTTCTGTCAAAAACCTGAGCGGCTCCTACCCTCTAAATGTAGATTATAGAGGGGAGGAAAAAAAAAAAGAAAAAAAAAGAGAGAAATTCTTGTCACTCCTTTGCATCCAAACACAGCATCCAGGGGAGACAAAGTCTAATTTTAGAGTGCATCAGAGACAGCAGCATCTGAGTAAACTCATCTCTGTCTCTCCAGCACTGGCCCCTGGGGAGGCTGCGTGTGTACCTGCAAGCAGCTGATAATAAATAACTCTGCAAGGTAGAAACAAAAATAAGCAAGAGATCCTGTTTCGTTTGTGGCCAGCCTTCTCCCGAGGCTCCCCTTTCCAAGGGGGGCTGGTGGTTGCAGGCAGTGCACACTCGATGCTCTTGAAGTGATATTTAAAGAAAGGAAAAAAACAAAACAAAACAACAAAACCAAAACCGCCCGTGTTGCCTGCAAATAGAAAGGGCAGGGGTTTTGATGGCACATTCCTGTAGCAGATCAGCATCACAAATCCTGCTCCCCTCTGAAATTTTATCTCTTCTGCGTTTTCTTCTCCATTTGAGGCTTTCGTTTCAAAGCCTTACTGGGGGAGGAGGGGGAAATAATCCTGACCATGGAGAAGAGATATTTGGTCTTCCCAAATACCTGAAAAATGTTTTCCCTCTGGGATTTATGTGTGGAAATTATAAATATACATGTTTATGGCTGAACTGTGGAGACCAGAGGAGAGTTTTGACCCAGCTGTGAGGCAGCAGTGTCACTGTGCAGGGTGGAATAACTCCCTGGAATAAAATCCAGCTGGGCTGGAGACCCAGGAGCATCCCAGGCAGAGCAAGGGCCTCTGTTTGTGTAGGGAGGCCCTAACCTGGTACTCAGGGGTGTGCAGAGCCCACCCTGCAGATCTTCACCTTCCTGAGCATCACTTCCAGAGCAGAGCAAAGAAATCCCCCCGTGTCCAGCCCTGCCGTGGCATTTCCCCCTTCAGCTGCCAAAAGCAGGAGCAGAGCAGCATTTTAGGATGCTGTAAAAATCCCCCTGGTCCGAAACCAGCCAGGGGAGCAGAAAACCCGGGAACAGATTTTTGTCTCGGGAGCCTCTGCTGAGCGTTTATTCCCTGCTTCTCCCCATCCCACAATCACCTGTGGAAAACATGGAAATGGAAGCATCAAAGGCACCCCAATGGCACAGCCAGGCTCTTCCAGCCGGCTCCAGGGGCTGTTAGCAGCACGGCAGCTCTGCAAACACAACCCCTGGGCAAACAAGAGGGGAAAAGGGCTCTTTTGTCCAGAATTCCTGATACAACTCCCAGAGACTCCAAGCAGACCCTTCCCCAGCTTTGAAGTTGTTCTCTCTGCAGTTGTTTTAGAGCCAAAGTGGGCTTGGAGTGGGCACAAAAACGTCTTGAAGAGTTCAGGCACTTCCCACAAATTCCATTTTATGCTTTTCACGTGCCCTTAAGTTCCCGTTTCTGTGAGAAAATGAATTATACACAAAATTTTCAGCCTTTCAGGAGGAAACCCGTCCCCAGGTCTGACTTCTTGCTAATGTGTTGTCGACGCACAAAGGGGGATATTTAATGCCAGGGTTGGCAGATTAACAAATTGCCTTGTCTGGTGTTCTGTGGGATGTCACAGGCCTGTCAGGGAAATGCTAAAACTCTTATCTTCAGCAGGAGCTGGCAATGAGCTGGCCTTTGGATTACGGGGTAATTTGAACCAAAAAAACGCAGGGCAAATGTTATATTTTTTTTTAATGTTATGCCAGCTGACAGATCCAGAAGCTCCACTTGCTGCCGGAGGATGCTGGATCCCACCATCCAGTGCCTGCCTTTCCTGGCACAGGGGCTGACGTCAGCCCCTAATCAGATCCCAGAGCACTCTGCTGCTGCAGCTTCCAGGGGAGATAAGGAACCCCTGACCCCCCCTGGGGCCATGCCTGATGCCACGGTGCTTCCTGCAGCACCAGTGTCTGGAAATTCAGCCACAAACACCTGAGGTTTGCATCCAGAAAGGAGACAGAGGAGTCCTTTTGCTTTATTCCAATAAAGGGAGAAGCCCTGGGGCATTCCCCGGGGGTCTCTGCAGGTTTTGGGGGATGCAGCCTCCCTTTTATCCCAATTTCCCGGTGCATTTCCTTCTCTCTTTCCCCATTTCTGAGGTACTTGAGAGGCACAGACTGCCCAGAGCCCTGATACCTAAAAATTCCCCTCTAACATATAACCCTCCCTTTTCATTCTGAACTCTTATGGAATTTATGTTTTCTTCCCCATTGTTTTTTTCACCTTTCAGCATCCGATTTCATTTATCAGCAAACCCACGGTTGGTTTGTAAAGGCAAATATCTTTTATCCATCCATCAATCAGGGGGATCCTTCCCAATCTGTGCTTGCAGAATCACGGGGCAGCAGAGCCCGGCTTTGGGGGCCTGCTCCTGCTCTGGGGCTCACACTGCTTTTCACACTTTTATCAGTTCTGCCCCATTTCCACCTGGGGTTCACTGCCCAGTGCCAGCCCCAGGTGCTGCAGTCCCCCCCTCCCATCCTCTCCCCTGCACTCGCTGCTGTTTGCACTTTGAGGGGCTGAGGCTGCAGCGGGTCCTTGGCTCTGGGGCTGGCACAGGATTCCTGGGGGTGCCTGACTGGGAGGAGAACTCGCTGCCACTTGATCTGGAGCTCAGCTCCGTCCCAGCGCGGCGCAGGGTGTGGGAACGCGGGAGCTGCAGGTGCCAGCTGGAGCTGCTGGGCTCTGTCTGCTCCACGCCCCTCATTCCTGGCCGCAGGATGAGCCAGAGCCTGGCTGGTGCCAGCCCTGCCACCCCGCCCCGGCTGTCCCTGGTGCCACCAGCCACGGGGGCTCAGGGACAGACTCAGCCCAGCCCCGGCGCCGCAGCAGATTCCACCTTCAGGAAAAAAAAAAAAAGATGGCTAATTTAAACCAGCAATGGATTGCTGTCTGTGTCATCATCCCTCTGGGTGACACTTGAAGGAGATGAGTTCCGAGTGAGGTTTGCTCTTAAAATAAGCAGAAGTAATTCCCATTTTTGGATATTTGAATAAATCCGTTTCTTGAAAGGATTCTGGCTGGGCAGAGCTGCTGCACTGCTTCCCTCTGGCTGCTCCAGAGACCCCTGGGACTCTTAAACCACTCCCTGGAATGAACTTGATTATCTTCAGTCGCTCGTGGCTAACCCTCGGTGTTACTGAGCTCTTGTTCCCAACAAGCTGGAAGGTTTATTTTCCATCAGGGGCCCCTGAGAAACAGGATCCTGTGAGTTAATAAACACCTCTGCTGCTCCAGCTCAAAGTCAAAGGGACACAGATCAAAAAGGCAGAGGAGAACCCCCCTCCCCTGGCCAGGAATTTCTCTCTTTTCTTTCAGTCCAAGGGCAGGGACACCTTCCACCACCCCAAACCCCATCCAACCTGGCCCTGGACACTTCCAGGGATGGGAAAATTTCCATGCTGGGATTTGGCAGCTCTGCTGAGCCAAGCCTGTTTTTTCTGCCTTTTAGGAAACTAAGGACAGGAATAGGTTGCTAGAAATGCCTTTGGGAAGAGGTGATTACAGATCTGCTTCTCAGTGTTTTCTTTTCCTGGAGAACCCGTGCTGGGGGAGTGCTGAAACATCTCAGCCTGGTATTTTAAAGGGTCTCTAAACACTTGGAGCAATTAAAGAAACAAAATGCCCTTGGCAAGTCCAAGGAATTTCTGCTGAGCGCCCAGAACCAGAAGAAAACCCATTTTCTCCTTTTCCATCTCCCCTAGAGGAGCAGGGCCGGGGCTGGTGGGAGCTGCTGGTGATTGCAGGATCCCAAGGGTGTGATTACAATTTGTCTCCATTGTGAACGCTCCAGCCTGACAATAATCACTTTGTTTCTGTCCCTTTGGCTCCACGTCTAAAACCACCCCAGAATTATCTTTGGAGCTTCAGCTCCACCGGTCCCTTGCAGAGGAAGGGCGCAGAGTAGGCTCAAACACACCCAAAATCTGGATTTCCCATCAGCCCACCCCCAGCAGCAGCGGGGTAGTTAAGCCAAAGCCATTAATTGAATTACCAGCCCTGTGTAATGTTCTGTCTGCTTTTAGGAACAGGAGCTTTCAGCCCTGGTGGTTGTGCAAGCATCGATTTTTAAATTTTTTTTTCTTTCTCAGGAGCAGGATGAATTCTGCCACGTGGCTCTCTGAGAGCTGCCCCAGACATTTCCGACAGAGGAAATCAGTGACACTTCTGCAGCCTCCAATTTCATTTTCTCAGAGGTTTCACACAGATCCCTGCTGTGCATGCACCTCCTCCACGAGGTCCTGGGGAAACCTGGAGTAGCGGGAGCTCCTTCTGGAAGTTGCAGCTCTGCTCAGAGCCTTCATTCCCTCCCCCTGTCAGCCGCTGCACATCTGGGAAGCCAGATTTTGTTGTCAGGGAGAATCAAGGAGAGCAGAGAGAAAACCATTAAAAATACATAGGAAGCTTATGGCAAGGGGCTCTTGCTGTCCATGCCGTGGGTGAGAGATAAATAAAGTTGTTCTCTCTTTTTGCCTCACTCACTCTTGCCCATGCTTTGCTGGTTTTCTCTTACTCTCAGTTTTTTTTTCCCTTTCATATCCAATTTACTTGTTCAAAGGGGCTTGTCCAAGCTGGGTTAGAAAATCTCTGATTGCTCCAGGGTTCCCAGGTGTTTGCAGTCTGGGAGCTCTGCAGTATTTTCTGCTCCATTTGCCCGGGGCTGCCAACCCTTGGTCCACCCTGTTAGGCCTTATCTGCTTGGAGCAATCTCCCCGAACATTCATTTAATCCAATATTTATTTCATTGCCCCTATTTTTCTGCTCTTTTAGACCTTGGATAGCAAGAAGGCTGACAAGAAATGTGTGCATTCTGCCTGTGGCTGTATTTATTACAGGTTTTGGGTTTTTTTTCCCAGTTTTAAGTGCCCACCAGTGGCAGGTTTAGCAGAGAATTGAAAGAAATTTAAGATTTCCTCTGCTAAAGACCAAAGCTGCCTTTAGAGCAGGCCCACCATGCCACGTGGAGTGTTTTAATCTCTAGGACTGATTAATCCATCCCCAAAACTCCCTGAAATCCTGGTAAGGAGGGGAAATTAGAGCAGCACTGAAACGGGTGCAAACCAGGAGCTGCCTTGTGCCACCCTCCTCAAACTGAGAGCCCTCGAGTTCTGTTTGAAGCGAGCAAAACAAACACTCCTAACCCAGGGAGGAAAATGCCAGGAGACTCCTAAACCCAGCAGTGTTTGCATGGAGAATTTTAACTGGCACTTCACAGTGTGGCATTTCCTCCCCGTGCTCCAGGCAGGGGAAAAA
>VWZN01013117.1:118168-138061 GCA_013396955.1 Regulus satrapa | reverse complement strand
GTGGGAAAGGGAGGAGAGAAACAAAAGTTGATTCCAGCTCCCAGGATTTGGGAGAGAATCCCAGACCATGCAGGACACGTTTCATCTGCACTACAGCTGGCCTCTTTCTCCTATTTATAGGTCAAGAAAATAACATTTTTGAATCCAGGAGCTGAGGCAGTTGCCAGGGGAAACTCGATATTCTAGAGGGAAAATTGTTCTTACATTTGCAAAACTTGGGGGTTTCTGTAACAGCTAAATGTAAACCAAATGTGACATCAGGAGGAGGAGGAGGAGGAAGGAGTGGGTGGAAAAATGGGAGGACGAGGTAGAAAGTCAGCTCAGGGTTTGGTGTGGAGTCGTGGAGCCAGTGTTGTCCAAGTTTTTGAGGAATTCTCCCCCCTGAGCTCCCAGGACACGCTGGGAGCTCTGTGCTGAGGGGCAGGCACGGCGCTGCTCTGCTCTGGCGTGGCACAGGAAGGAGAAAATGATACCAGGGCTGGGCAAAGGGGCTGCTTCAGGTCGAAGGTTTGCAGCTGGGCCGAGTTTCTGAGCGCCCAGGGCTCACTGACAGCTCTGCAGGCAGATGGGAGCTCAGGCTGCTGCTGCTCCAGAGCCTGCACAAATGGGGCGGCCAAATTCCAGGGTGCAGAACTCACCCCACCAGCCCTCACGTGCGGTTCTGCTCCTGCAATCCAGCTCAGGAAATGCTGGCACTGCTCTTTATAACATCACTGCTTTGGGGTTTTGGGTTTTTTTTTGTCTTCCAAACAGAGAGAAAATGGATTTTTTTTTTTTTTTTTACAAAGAGCTGATGAGAACCAGACAATGCTGGTGCACCCACACACAGCACGCAGGCACTGAGCTGCTCTGGGCGAGGGAGAGGAATGGAAAATCCCCCTAAAACCACACCAATTGGCTCCTGTGTGCAGGTGGGTGCCAGAGCCAGGTAGGATCCACGCCCTCGGAGCCTTGGCAGAGCCCCGGAGGCTGCCCCAGCCCTGCCTGGCTCCCTCCCAGCCCAGCAGCAGCCCAGGTGTGGCTCTGCAGGACCAAAACCCAACCAGAGCCGCTCCTGGGGCTGGCACAGCCTCTGCCCAAGGCAGGACAGGATTTTCCATTCCGTCCCACATCTCCATCGACCCCGTCCTGGCTCCGGGGCTGTTATTGGCTGCAGGGGGATCGATTGGGCGCATGAGGATGGGCACGGGTCAGGCGGTGCCGTGCCCTGCTCTGCCTCGGCCCTGCTCACGTGGACGGCAAGTTGTGCCCTAGTTCAGCCTGCTGTGGGCTGTCACTGTGACCTCCCTGTCCCCACAGCCCCAGCTCTCTGCCAGGAGCTGGGCACAGTGCTCGGGCCATGCCTGAATAGGAGCTTTTCTGGTTTTCCAGCTTCTGCCCCGCATTAGTGTCTAACTCTGAGCTCTGTATAGAATGCTGGTCAGATCTCTTCACATTTTGGTCAGGCTGGGCAATCCTCTGGGCCTGGGAGCCATGGTCACCATCTCAACCTCAGGAGAAACAAAAGGGAATCAGGGGAGAGGCAAAGCTGGGGAATGTGATTTCATCACCTGGAGCTGTAATTGGACAATTAACCCCTGAGGTGCAGATAGACAAGCTCACATCTGCCCCAAAAAAACCTCGTGCGTGTCGTACACCTGGGGCAGACAGGAATTCTGGCAGGTTTGTGGGGGCACAGCGTGCCAGGAGCTGCTGCTTCACCCTCAGCTGCTCCTCTGCCACGGGACATGCTGAGGTTTTTCCCATTTCACCACGCACTCCTAATAAACGCTTCCCTGCCTGTTGGAATTGATGTGCTGTAGGAATTTGTGTCAATTCTGACAACGCTCCCCATCCTCACAACGGGGGTGAAGTGCCTTCAGTGTCAAAACATCCTGTTGTGATGTTTGCAGAGCGCTTTGAGGGGCTCCTTTCAGGAGGTTGTCTCAAAATGGGATTTGTTTCCTCAACATTGTAATCATCTGAACAATTTTGACAGCCTGGAGATTGTTGTGGTGGATTTTGGAAATTTTTTCACTCCCTTCAGGCACAAAAATGTGAAGGTTTTAATTGCTGCCTTTCTAAAGAAAGGGAAAATCAGCCTCCCCCACCTCCTTCCCCTCCCATCTGAAGGTAACTGCATCAAAAAACATTTCTTGCTTCAAATTTGTTTGCTGTCCTCTCCTGCTAATGATGTTTTCCTCACACCGTTTATGTGAACAAATTTATCTCTGGAGCTCCCAAGATGCAGGAAAGGAAAAGAAAAGAAAAAAAAAAAGGAGAAAAAATTTGATAGCTGGGAAGCCAAGAGATTAAGGGGGAGATTTTGGTACCAAAGCCAGGTAAGGATGGGACATTGTTTATAAGGCACCAAGGTCACAAAGATTGCATCTTCAGGCATCAATCGAGCTCTGAAATGCACCTGTGACTTGCACAAAAATCCAGAATAAGGCCGAAAGCAGATCTTTCAAAAAACCCTCAGAGGTGGAACCACGTCTGCTCGTGGCAGCTGCTCCAAGTACTTCCCCCACGGAGCTGCAGTGGAGCCAGGAGAGGAAGGAGCAGAGAGCCTGGCATGTCTGGAGTCAGCCTTCAATCCCCCACGGACTGGCACACGCTGTCAGAGGCGTTTGGTGACACTGATAAATATTTGCAATAGAAAAATCACAGCTTGAGCCCTTCACTTGCTGCACCAGCTAAGCTCAAAGCCCTCAGCGTTTAGGAAAATCTCTTGTGGGGGCCAGCAGCCAGGATGATCCACACCAGGTCGTGCTGAACTGACGACTCTGGAGCAGGGGGGACATTAATTTGTCCCCAAAGAGCCCCGGTGACACAGCCTGTGCCCAAGGTCAGCCCTGACCCTGCAGCAGCCCCAGACAAACCCGGAGAGACTGAACACTTTTATGCAGGGAACACTAAAAGGAGAAGGAGACTGTAAAACGGTAGCTAAAAATAAAACAAAAAAATTCCCATAAAGTTTCAGTGGTTTTGATCCACCAGTGAATTGAAGAAAGGATTGACCGGCTGCGAGCGCAAAGAAACGAGCGCAGGGTTTTAAGCAAGAAATAGAGGCAGGGTGATCCTGGCCCATAAACATTTCTGTTGGGCACGGGCAGACCATTAATTCTCGTGCTTCTTCACGCCACAGGACAGCCAAGTAATCCTTGGAGTCATGTATGATGAAATCTAATGCTGGAGGATAATTCCTGCCCATCGATCGGGGCCAGCCTCGGGAGGGTGATTTATGGCCAGCGCTGGGACAGGAACTCTGCACTGCTGCAAGGGCCAGGGGAGTTCATTGCCGTGTGATGTTCTCAGTTCATGGAGCTGGAATTCATGCAGTTCTTCCTGCTGAGGGGAGTTTACCTCAGGTCCTGAGCAGAGGAGGTGGCACTGACACCTGGAGAGGCTCCCTGGAGCAGAGGCCGGACAGAGTTAAAGGAATAAAGCAAGGATTTATTAAAAGGTCTTCAAAGGATTCACCTTGGGCAGCACAAGAGCCCGGCCGTGGCTCCAGCCAGGATGGGCTCAGAGTCACGAGTTTTCACACTTTTATAAGTTTTGGTCCATTTCCATCTTGGGTTAATCCCCCAATTCCAGCCCCGGGTGATGCAGTCCCACCCTCCCAGGTGGAGCTGCCAAAGGAAGCTTTGGAATGCAGATGTGTGGAGACTTTGCTTGGGGCTTTTAGGGAGCAGAGAGGGCTTTCCCAGGTCACACATCCTGGCTGTAAATGAGGATTTCCCTCTTTCAAGGGTCTCATTTCCACGTGTCTCACTTCCCTCCTTTTTCCTGGAAGGGAAATTTTCGTTGGGAGGCACTGCTGGAAAACCCAGGGTGTCATTTATTTCCCTTTATGCAGCAAACAACAAAATGCTGTGGGGAGCTGGGTCCCATTACCCAGCTCTCTGCGTGGTGTTGGACTTGATTTAAGTGGCAGAACCCTTAATTAGGGCTCTAAGCAGGCCCCTAATGGAGCAGCTGGGGGAGAAACATTTGTCTGATCAAAGCAAACAGAATTGGATTCCTATCCCTGAGGGAGCAGGGAGGGAAACGGGGATGACAGAGCGAAGACAGCGAGTCCAGCAGGACACAGCTGGATTTTTCCTCTGGTGACCTCTCTGTCTTTGAAAACAGCTGCCTTGGAAGCTCCAGATGCAGATGAGCGACTGCAAGGGGGAAGAAATGGAAAAGCTGCATCCAACCTGGGCTCCTGATCCCCACAAGAGCAGGGAAAGGGCTGTTCCAGAGACAAGAAGAAGCTGTGAGAGAACTCAGATGGAAATCTTAGGAATTACATTATCCAGGATCCTGGTCATGCACAGAGGCCAGATTCTGCAATCTTCAAAGCTTCTGCTTGAAAAGGCTTTTGGAAAATAGATATTTTAATACGACCTGTGAAGATTTGGTATTGACTTTTCACAACAGAACACTGCAGGGGGTGTGCAGCTCCCTTCCAGCGAGCAGCCCACGGGAAGCAAGCAGAGGGAAAAATTGCAGCTCCCGTGCAGTACTGAGCAGAACAACGTGCAGGTCCTGGAAGGCTTTGGCTGCTGATCCCCTCTGCCTGGGTGGAGATGAGAAAAAATGTGAGAAAATTTGATGTGAATAAAATCTTTTTTTTTTTTTGGGAGGGGGGAAATTGTGTGCTGGGCCCAGCCCCAGTGACTGGGGAAGGGAAAACCTCCAGCTGAGGGCAATGGGGAGCAGTCACTGACGGATTTTCCAGGAGGTATCATCGTGACCACCCCCCAAAAATCAGTGTCCTCTACTCCTAATGGAATGTTACTCCCTGGTGGAACCACTGCAGCCACTCTGTCTGTGCTTCCAGCTGTGGGATGTGTGAAGGGAGAATCCCAGGGCTGGAGGCATCTCAGTGTCTGGCTCTGGCTGAAAATTTGGGGTTTTTAGCCCCAAAGAGCCCTCGAGACACTGGGGATGGGGGAAACACAAGTTTGGGTGTAAAGAGGCAGTGTGAGCAACGCCAGGAGGAACTGGGAGCACTGGGCAGCTTTCAGAGCTGTGGCACCGTGGAATGAGTGAGGAAAGGGCCACAAAAGTTTGGGATGAACTCGTTGTGGGCAGGGCAAGCTGAGCAGAGCTGATGGAGCCCCGGTAACAATGTCAATTTATTTCCTGTTTATTTTACAAATGCCTGTACACAGCAAATTAAAATCAAATATTGGTTCTGCAGCAGGGGCTCCTAAGGGGAGAGGGTTTGTGGTGGTTTTATTTTTTATTTTTTTTTTCTGATAAGTAGCTGGGTTTGTAGGGGGATCCATCTCACAAACAAACCCCAACTCAATATTTCCCACCTGGGTGGGTTGACCCTGGCTGGGGGAGATCTCTCCCCAGCTGCTGTCACGGGCAAAACAGGCTCCACTTGGGGGAAATTAATTTAATTAATGACCAATCCAATCAGAGAAGATAAAGCCTCATCCTAAAACACCTTCCCTCCCTTCCAGGCTCAGTTTTAGTCCCATGTTTTGGAAGCTCCTCTCCCCAGCAGCCGGGGGGGGGGACAGAGAATGGGCTTGGGCTCAGTTTTTCCCACCTTGCTTCTTTAAGGATCCCCGTTTTCCTTTTCTCTAGAGGAAGTCAAAGAAAGCAAACCAGCAAATATCCAGAGAAAACAGAAGGTCTGCACAGAAACTGGAGTTGAAGGACGAGATCTTGGGAAGGGAATCTGCTGCCCCAGAAGCGAATTCCTGCTTTTCCCTTCGCCAAGATCCCATCGCTCCTCATCCCCTGCATGGGGACACACGAACACAGCTCCTTTTTCAGCTGCCTTCGGAACGCAGGCCGTGCCAATTAGCCAATGTTTTTGGGGAAAACAGAGTCAAAATATTCCTGCAGATCCACATATGGCCAGATCCTTGCTTGGTGTCAACGCTCGCAGCTCTGCTGATTTTTTTGGAGCCGGGCCACGCTTTCCTCCTGCTCCCTCTCCGCGGAGCTGAGCTGATTTTGGCTTTCCTGAGACACAGATCTGGGCCGTTGGCGTTACAAATGACTTCAAAAATCAGCAGCGTGGCTGTTGTTCTGGGGCATCCCCCGTTCCCTCAAAGCCCGCTCTGCTTATGCTGCCTCAAATTGATTTCTTTTGTAAGAGCAAACACGTTTTAAAATTCACTTTTCACCACCCCACTTACATCTCTTGTGAGAGCCTTGCCCATGAAGCCATTACAAATTTCTCTATGCTAAAAAAAAAACTCAACAAAAGAGTTAAAAACTTACAATAAACAATTACACTTTTATACTTAAAGCAAATAAATCGCAGCCAGAGACAACCATTTATAGTATATGTTATTTAATATCATATATTATATATGTACATACATATATATATATATGTAGTAGTATATATTGTATACTNATACTATATATTATATACTTATATAATATATTATATATACTATGTAATTATAGTATATATTATATATTAGCCATTTATAACAATATTCACTGGGAAATGAGAAATCACCCTCAAAAAATGTGTCATGACTGGATAAAAATGGGAGTTTTACAGAAGATTAAATTCATGGGAGCTGAGATTTGAATGCAGCAACCTTTAACCCCCCTCCCCCGGTCAATTGAAATATAAAATAAAATCTCTTTCCTTATAAAAAGCCGTCTCCAAAGGGCATTTTATTAAAATTGCCCGTGAAGCTTGAGCAGCCACAGTGATGGGGGATCCTTGGGAAAAAAACCCCAAATATTTAAAATGAGAATGCTGGGGACCTGTTCTAGAAGTTTCTCTGTGAGCAAATTCATATTGTCCCATGAGCTGNCCACCCCACTTACATCTCTTGTGAGAGCCTTGCCCATGAAGCCATTACAAATTTCTCTATGCTAAAAAAAAAACTCAACAAAAGAGTTAAAAACTTACAATAAACAATTACACTTTTATACTTAAAGCAAATAAATCGCAGCCAGAGACAACCATTTATAGTATATGTTATTTAATATCATATATTATATATGTACATACATATATATATATATGTAGTAGTATATATTGTATACTATTTAGTATTAATATTATATAATGTCATATATAACATAGAGAAATAAATATTTATTTNGGGAAAAAAACCCCAAATATTTAAAATGAGAATGCTGGGGACCTGTTCTAGAAGTTTCTCTGTGAGCAAATTCATATTGTCCCATGAGCTGAGCGAGCCTATTGTGCTTTCCTGGAACAAATTCCAGGGGAATTAAAGTCCTGGATGGTGAATTTTGGTTTTTCTCTGGAGGTACCTTGGATGTCTGATGGCCTTCCAATTTTGAAGTAAATGTGCCCTTTGGAAATCAAAAATTGCTCTCTGTCTGTAGAGTTAATCATGAACTATCTCTCATATTTAATCAACTTTTTATTTTGTCCTTGTGTCGGGGCACAATCCGGAAACTGCTTGGAGAAAATCAGAGTTGCATGAGGGGAAAAAAAAAAGAGCAAATCAGTAAATCCATGCGGATTCCTAAGTGCGGGGAATCCAGGCATAACTTCTGTCAATGCATGAATGCACCGTTTGTAATGGGAAATAAAACCCCTTGTGGGAAAAAAATAAAAAAAATTTAAAAAGGAAGAATGTACGAAGCATAGAAAAGTCAGGTTTTTGTGAAATCCGTTCTTTGGAAAGCCCAAAATGGGGTTGCACACAATGTGTCATTTATTGGGACAATTTTTCCTGACGGTTCAGTTTGGAAAGGGGGAAAATATTGTGGGAATGAGAGGCAGAGGCAGCTTGAGGAGAGGAAAACGAGACCAACACCCTTCTCTCCTCGCCCTCTGCTGAACAGGGCAGTGAAACTCCTTTTTTCTTTTTTTCTTTGCCCCCCAAAACCTGGCCCTGCACGATTCAAATTTTGGCCCTGCCAATCTGATCAAAGTCTGTGCTGTAATTTCAGGACCCAGGCAGGGAAGACATTGAGTTATTTTTGCTCCCAAACCCTCTGCCCGTCTCTTTGTGTGGGCACAGGCACGAGAGAGGCTCTGCCTGCAGCTCTGCATATGCAGATTTTTTATGATTATTAATTATTTATAGGTCACCAGGAGTGTACATGGAGCATCGGGCGCACAAAAACAACAAGCTGGCACCTCCTGTGAGTTGTTTCTCGATTCTTTGAGCAGGAAATTTGAAATTCCAGCATTTTGAGGACGAATGTGCTGACCCAGTAGGAATAACTCGCTTTCCCCCCCGAAATTGGCACACACTGGCAGGGAGCAGCGCTCAGGAGGGAGGATTCCACGGGAGTTTTCATTGCAGGAAAGCTTTTTTTTGTCCTTCTCTGCCCTTTCTTCCTGCTCGTGGAATGGTTTCTTTAGGGTGTGAGATGCCAGAGGCAGAGCTGGATTCCTGCAGAGCCAGAGGTGCAGGGAATTTGTCCCATTCCTGCAGGACGGAGCTCCCTGGGTGTCCTGGCCACATTCTGGGTGCGATCTGAGCCAGGGATTTGCAGGAGAAGGGTGGGAGAGCCCTCCTGAAATTCCTTGGATGAATGAATTGATCCATTCCTGCGATTCCAGGTGGACATTCCTGCCGGGAATGCCACGGGGATCACATCAAGCCACCTGGAGCCTCTTGGGGCAGCTGCTGCTGCAAACCCTGTTTTTATTCCCTTCAAACTCTGCCTGCACTCTGAGCCAGGGGCTGGGAATGGGTGAACGCAGCCCCTGACCCGGGCAGAGCAGCCTGGAAAAGCTCCAGGACAGAGGGGAAGGAGAGAAATGGGCACTGCTGGATTTTTCCCACCATCGTTCTGGGGATGTCCCAGCAGCACAACCACAGAGGAAGCCCAAGGAGACTCCCAGAATCCCAGAAAAGGGATTTCTAGAACATTCCTGCCAGTTCCTGCCTTGAGACAAGAGGGACAAACAGGGGCTGCTGCCCTGCCTGCTCCTCCTCTCTGTCACCTCCCAGCAGCTCGAGCCCAAACACATCCCCACACCTGAAAAAATGAGGAGAGATTTGTGCAAAGGCCTGGCTGGGATGAACATTCACCACCAGAATGATCCCTGCAGCCCCAAACTGGGATCCTGCCGGCGCTGTGGCTGCACACAAAGTCCCCAGAACCCTGCGTGGTGATGCTGTGATGCTTTAGTGTCCTCAGCTCTGCTCCTGGGCTGCTGCAGCTGCTCCCTGGGGTCACAAAGGCATCAAAAGAGTGGCCTTCATCACGGATGCTGCTTAATTACGTGCTCCTGTTCTATCCCTGAGGCTGGAAATAAATATTTTTCCGTGCCTGGTGAGGCTAAACATAGCATTGAGCTCCATTCCCAGCTGATTCCATTTCCATTTCCCCTTCAGCACTGCTCTGCTCTTTCATCTGCCTGTGAACACCCAGCCCTCCAGATGCTTGTGGTGGGGAAATTTCCTTTTCCTTTTCCTTTTCCTTTTCCGTTTCCTTTTCCTTTTCCTTTTCCTTTTCCTTTTCCTTTTCCTTTTCCTTCCCACAAGTGGATTCATCTGGGTGACAGAGGAAGGTGTTGGTGACATCCAACATGGCAAGTGTGAGAAAAATCTGAGTATTAAATTCTTCTCTTCTCTTCTCTTCTCTTCTCTTCTCTTCTCTTCTCTTCTCTTCTCTTCTCTTCTCTTCTCTTCTCTTCTCTTCTCTTCTCTTTTTTTCCCCCTAAACAGCCCTGGCCTCCCCAGTCACCCTTTCCCAGCCCTTGTTAGGAGATAATTCAATTAGCTCAGATCAGCTCTGAGAGCTCGGAACTGCTCCAGGGCCGAGGCAGCCGAGGGGCCGCCCCTGCTCTGTGTCAGATGTCCCTGAATTGAGTCAAATGTCCCTCTGCATGTCCCTGGGGTGCCACCAGGCTGGGCCAGGTGTCCCTGTGCCACCCCCGGCCCCAGAGCATGTACGCTTTCATTGCAGGAAAGCTCCCACCCGGCTGCTTTGTTCTCCTGGAAGAGAATTTTATTTATGGAGGGTGTTAAAAGATGCTGAGTCCCTGCGGGGGCTCAGCTCCAGGAGAGGGGGAGAAGAGGAATTTCCATCTGCTACCAGTGGATACAGGAGAGGCCAAAAGTGAAGCCTTTGAAACCTTTGTGGAGCTGGGGGTTGGTTTTACAAAATAAAAGCCGAGGCTGGGTCGGTTCCAGGGCAGCGCAGGAGCGAGGGGAGGTTACAGCAGCATTTATGCTTTTGACCTGCATTTCCATTTTAACATCTCTGACCCTGGGCAGAATTCATCCGCGCGGGCTCCGGTGAGCCAGGAGCCTTCCCAGAAATGGCTGGGGAAGAGCAGAGCAGGGACTGTGGGAGCACTGCTGAGCCTTCCTGCCCCAGGCTGGACCACAAACCCTTGGGCCACCCTTTGATCGAGGACGTGGATCCCTGGGAGTGACCAAGGCCAGCCTGGACAGGGCTCGGAGCAGCCTGGGAAGGAGCTGGAGCATTCCCTGAGTGAGGAGAGGCTGAGCCTGGAAAAGGAAGGCTCAGGGGGTGCTGGGCAAGGCTTTATTATAAAATGTTATAATTGATTACAATCTCCTCCAGCCTTGCCCCCACACCAGGCTGTTTGCACGCATTCTGGCAAAGCCTCTCCGAGTTCCCCGCGGGCTGGGAGAGGCTCAGCAGCTCTGCAGGATGGTGGCACCTGGCCTGGAGCCTCCCTCTGGACCCGCAGGTGGCTCGGGCATTCCCATCCCTCCTCAGCTCTGTTTGCGGGCAGGAGCCTCGTGACTCCAAAACCTTTAAATCCACATTTTAACGGGTTTAAAGTGCCCAAGCCCAGCCTCCTTCCAGCGGCTCCCTCCAGTGGCTGGCTCCAGGAGCTGCTTTCCCGTTGAACCCCCTCATTTTTGGGGAGCCCGTGTGTTGGTGAGAGTGTGATAAACATCAAACCCGGGCACACCTCGGCATTCCCGAGGTGCAGATTGCCAGGAAACAAAATCCCCCAGGGCCTGAGCTCGGGGAAGCAGCAGTGAGTTGAGTCATTTAATTGAACCTCTGCGGGCTGAAATGCGAGGGGAAAGTGTTGCAAGACAAGAGGACTTCTCACCAGAAAGCTGAGATGGAAATATTAATGGAAAAAATATTAATAGGAAATACTAATTTTTCAATATGTTGCCACTATCAACCCACCTAAATTCCCTTGTCAGGCTGGGTGAAAGCTGAACCCAAAGGGTATCAAACACCCCTGGTTTTGCTCTGTGAGATTGCCACCAGTGCCCACAGCTGCAGTTTGGTGTGATGGAGACGATTCCTGAGCTGGAAAACAAGGGCCCCTGCTGTAACACCTCAACTGGAAGAAGGATGCCCCCGATCCACTGGGCTGCTCCTTAGGCACAGGAATTGCCAGAGTTGATTCATTTAGCTCAGGCCCAGGCAGGTCAAAATCAATCATGTCAAAAATACATCACCTGCATTCCGTGAGTTTTTTAAAAGGGAATGAGAGGTGCAGGCTGCAGGAATAAATCACGGCAGAACGGGGGCTTGCTTGGAAACAAACCCATCATTTGCTCTGAAAGGATAAATATGTTGTTTTCTCTGAACATTTCTGCAATATTTAACAGAGAGCTTGGCAAGGAGTCAAGGCTTGGCTTGGAAAAGCTGCGTCTTGAGCTCGGAAAAAGGGGATTGAGGATCAGAGTCTCCCCTTTTCCAGCCCTCCAGCTCCCTCTTAGCAGGTTGAACGACACCTTCACCATGGGGAAGGCCTGAAATTGGACAAAAGAGGATTTTCCCCTCCAGTCCTGAGCAGAGATGTTGTTGCTATAAAGATCTCAGCCTGACCCCCCAAAGCTCCTGCCCCAGGGGTGCATCCTCACCCCAGGACACTCCCGATCTCCTCTCGGTGTCTCCTTGGGGCAGGGGCTGCCGGGAGCAGAGCCCAAGCGAGACGAGCTGGGAGCACATTCCCCATCTGCCCCGGCTCCGGATGCAGCACGGAGCTGTGAGTTATTGGAGCCGCTCAGAGTAAATCATCCCAGCCCTGCTGACGCTCTGCAGCCCGCCCCAGCTGGAAACTCACCCCTTTTCATCCACCAGAGCACTGTGGGATCTCCAGGGGGAAGAGAAGGGGGACAGGGCTGCAGCGAGGAGGGTTGGGCTGAGGCAGAAGTGTTAAAAGTGAAGGGTGAGAACGGAGACAGAGGGGTTGTAGGGGTGGTCTCCCTCTTCCAGCAACCCTTCATACACAGATTTTCTTTTACTCGGGGTGTTTGAGAGAGGAAGAGAAAGGAGAACAAACATTCAAAGAGCAAACGCTTCTTCCAAGAGTTAAACTTGCGGAGCAGCAGCTCTCTGGGGAGCTGTGCCCCGGCTCAGGCGTGTGAGCCTTGCTGTCAGGTGGAGATTTCCCATGGATTCCAGCAGCAGGACTCTGGCAAGGAGCATTTCCTACCTCAGCATCCCGGGGAGAGGAGCTCCAGTGCTCCCAATTTCACAGGTGGCTGAGTGGGGATTGCACCAGCAGAGACTGCTCTGCCACATCAGCCCTGCCGGGGCTCGTGCTTCCCTCTCCATCCACTCGAGCTGCAGGGAAAAGCTGGGAATAAACAGCACCTGCCGTGGCATGAGACAGTTTCTGTCTTGCACCTCACGCCCCACTCACCTCCATTCTCGCTTTTTCATTCTAAGGGATATTTCTTTTGCCTCGCTGCTGCCAAGTTTCTGTTTTTTAAGCAGCTCTCCCAATTCATCAATGAAAAATGAATCACGGAGCTGAGTCAGCCCAGACCTCAGGCAGCTGATGTCAGGATTAGCCAGGAAGCAAAGTGCCTGCAAGGAGCAGCTCCACGAATCCCCAGGTTTCCCGTGGGAGCAGCCTGGATCCAGAGATCCCACCGGTGACGTCGGACGTTTCTCTGGGGTGGAGGGAGCAGATCCCATCCCGAGTGAGCGCAGCCCTCACACCTGAGGACGAGCCCTTGCAAGGGCTTGCAGGGTTTGTGGGAAGTTTCCCAGCCCCTGATTTGCAGCCAGCAGTTGGGTCCCGGCTTTGTTTGGCAGAAATTGCTGGTGGATCACGTGGAGCTCCTGGCGCTGGGAGGACGGGCTGGCACAGATCCCTCGGGGGATAAAGAGGGGTTCTGTTGTGTGTGAGTGGCTCCTGGTTTCACAGAGCTCTCCGGACAGCCCAGCAGGAGCAAATGGCCAATTCCAATCCCAGCTGCATTCTTTCCAAAGCTGGGCTCGGCAAAGGGGAGAACAGGTGGTTGGGACAGATGCTCAGGGGTTAAAAACCCTCCTGCGCAGAGGGCACCACCACGATCCTCACTTGGGATATCCTTCAGGGTGTTCAGCTGACCTGAATTCTGCCTTGGCTCTGTGTTTGAGAACTATTAGGAGCATTTCTCTGCCGCTTCTGGACAGGAAATCAGAAGCACTGAGCTAAAAACTGCAGCCTTGGTTATCCCAATGTACAAACCACGAGCTGTGAAGCACCAGGCTCAAACCTTCACCCAGAGCTCTGAATTCCTGCGCTCCATCCCCGGGGCTGTCACTGGTGATAAAGTGACCAATATGAGCCAGGAACTGAGCAGACAGCAGGGCATGGATGGCATTCCCAGATGGAGCAAAAGCTGAGTGATGAGCAGGGAAATGTTCTGATGGGGGCTGTTCGAGGCGCAGAGTTCAGCCCAGATATTAAAAAGGAACGTGTTGGATGCTTTAGGCCAGGAAAGAGATATCAAGAAGATGCTCTGAGCACGGTGCCTCATTTATCAAAGGGACAAAAGCACAGGTTACCTTGTCAGGGAGCTCTCCCCTGGGCCCAGGGAATAGGAGATGGATGAATATTCTGGACATGGAGCAGGGAAGGCAAAACTCCACAGCCTCAGTGCAAAACAAGAGCTGTGGGGAGCTGAGCCATCCCTACCCCTCTCCTGGCTGCAGGTTCCCTCTCCATCTGTGGAGCAGGAGGGATTTGGATTGATGTCCTGGTGATCATCCAGCGAGGCAGGCGTGTGGATGTTCACAGGAAGAGAAAGGAGGAGGAAACAGTGACGTTGTTTAGGAGAGCTCGGAGCTGTGGGTTCTGGCAGGTGGGAGGGCTGGCAGGAGGAAGGAGTTCAGGTTTTCACAGCTTGGGGATCTGCTGGGGGTTCCTTCCATATCCAAAGAGCCCAGGCAGCAGCTGGGGAAGGCAGGAAAACGGAGCAAAACCGAATCCTGCACCTTCCCTCTGCCCATTGAACTCTGAGGATGAGCCCGGGCAGAGCTCAGAATGTTCTCCCGGCAGAGCAGCATCAGCTCAGCTGCCAGAAAGGACCCACAGCCAAATCCACGGGCCAGGACCTTCTGATTGCCACCCTGGGGGCAAACTCAGGGGCTCTTTTCTTGCTCCACAGGGGAGGATTCAGGCACAATCCTCATGGCTGGTCTTGATTGTGTGAAATTAAATCTGAGATTTCTTCCTAACCAAGGTACTGGGGGGGTTGAAATCAGACTCTGCTGCTTTTGAGCACCTGGTTGTGACTGCATACCTTTCATCTTTTCCCAGGGATGCATTTCCATGGATCTGGGGGCAGGGAATGCCAGGGGCAGGAGCCTGACCTGGGACACTGATCCCAACCCAGCTGGCAGCAAAGCCAGCGGGGAGGGATATTGCCTTCAATGCTGCCCTTCAAGTATTTAAGGAATCTTTTAGGCAGCTTTGCAATTTCCAAAGGCTCTCAGTGATGCAAACACCTTCCCCTCCTGTCTGAACCCTCTGCTTGGGCCGCAGCGTGTTCAGAGCCATCTCAGCCTGACCTGCTTTGAAACAGAGGAGGTTTAAAATCCCAAAAACACCCAGAGAAAAGCGCCAGTAGTGGTTTCTTGATGCCCAGTGGCAGGTGGGTCCCTGTCCCCAGGCTCAGCCTCCTTCCCTGAAGCCTGCTGTGCTGGGAATGGGCTGGCCTGGCTGTTTTGCTTGCTGCTGCTTTGGATGGTGCAAACCAGCGCTGCCACACATCCCTGTCCTCCCCAGGGACCAATTTGTGTGGGGCCAGCCTCAAAGCGCTGCCTCATCCCGGCAGGGAAGGCATCAACCAGGGGGAAAGAGACACCTGGAGCCACCTGGAGCCACCTGGAGCCGCAGGGAGGGCAGAGGCAGCAATGCCACGGCAAGGTTACCTGGCAGCTGCACCTCCACTCTCACTTCTGGAGTGTTAGAAGGGGAAAAAAAAAAAGGAAAAAAAGAAAAAAAAAACAAAAAGCCAAACCAAATGTGGACAAGCCGTGTGTGTGTCCCTGCCATTTGTCATAACCCTCCTGGCAGACAAGTTCTATAAAAGGTGACTCTTCCAAGAGAGCTCCTGGGAAAGGAGAGGGCTGAACACAACCAGCAGCACCAGTGGCGAGCAGGAATAATGCAGATTTTTTTTTTTTTTTGGTGGGATTTAAACCTGCCCCTTTTCCAGGGCGTTTCATCCCTGCTTGCAGCTGAAGTGCCCTCATGTCCAGGGCTTGGTCCAGGCTGTGTTTCCTTCCAAGATCCCTCTTAGGGAGGAGAAAAGCCAGGGGTAGTTTTCATCTCTGCTCTGCCCGTCAGGAACATCATTAACTGGGGCTCCAGCCCCAAATAATCCCCCTAATCTGTCAGATCACAGATTATCAACACGAAAGCAAAGAGCCTGGAGCTCCCCAGCAGCAAATCAATGCCTGGGCTGGAGGAGTCCCCAGTTAAAGGCAGGGAAAGCTGAGGCTGGGGGTCAGGCTGGGATGGCTGCAAGTGGGAATTTCCTGCAATTCTTTCGGGGATTTTTTTTTTCCCTCTCGCAGCTGCAGAGTGGTGGGGGTCACAAGTTGAGGGCAGGAAAGGTTTCCCAAAGCTGTCTGGCTCTTTTTCTGACATCCCTGCCCTGGTGTTTCAGCACTCAGCTGTAGGTGATTATCACTTGCTCGGTGATTAACAGGTTTGCTGCAGTTAACTGGCTGCCAGGAAAGCTGCCGGTGGTGTCTTAGGGATGGATTTTCATCTCCTCACACCCATAACTGTTAAAAAACAAGTTTATAAATCCCTCTTTCTCCATCCAGAGATTTTCAGGAACCTACAGGAAGCCCAAAGGATCAATTAATTCACTTCATTTTTCCCCAAGGAACAGACCAGCTTTGACTTCTTTCCTCAGAAAGAAATGGTTCAAACTCTCCCAATCTTTGGGCTTGTGGTGCCTTGGAAGATGCTGCATGAAAACCACTTTGCTGTGCTTTCAAGCTGTCTCTGGATATCCTGACAGGCGTTTTTAGGCACTTTTAAGCTCATGTTCAGGTTTGAAATCTCTTCCTCTCCCCACGGAGGGAGGTTTCCATGGTGCATTGTGATCCCGGGAGGGTGTTCGGGGGTCGTAAATTATAGCCTTGAAATTAAGAAAGTAGCTAGAAGGAGAGAAACAATATATTGATTAAGAGCTTCTGCTTTGAGAAGCAGAACTATTAGAATAATAGTTAATAATTATTTAATGAAGTGAGTTAGAGTTAGTTAAGCTAAGACAATGCTTTGTTTAAGTCACTTAGCTGTGTTTGAAGAAGCAAGAAGGGAAGATAAGAACATGGTGAAGATGAAGAAAAAAGAAATAAGGCAGAACTAAGATTAGAGGGTTTGGACTATGCTTAAATGGCCAGAGGGCTCAAAGTTCTTTTCCCCACTTCAGTGGGATGTGCTCCTGGACACAGCTGGGGGATCTGCAGGTGCCTGGGAGCATCACTTCCCAGCCACTCCTGCTTGCCTTTTCCCCCAGGTTCCTCTCACAGACTCTCTCTGAAATGATTGCAGGCTTCACCCTCCTTGGCTTCTCTACTCCTGCTCCCCTTCCTTCCATTTCTTTGGTGAGAGCCCTGGGTCCCACCTGGCTCCCTGCTCCAGAGGTGCTGCCTGGACCCCTGGCCTGTCCCTGGCTGCCATCAGCGCTGTCACTGTGCTGGGGTTATTAAACATCTCACCTCCCTGAAAGCCCTGACAAGAGCCTCGTCTCAAAGGCCTTTCAAACACTCTTTAGCCCAGATAAGGCTCGAAGGGTGAAGAGGCAACAAAAAAGCAGCTAATCCACTTAACTGCCAGGGGAAACTTCACCAGCCAAAAGAGCAAGTGGGTTTTTGGGATGACTTCTCCCCAGTCAGATCCTGGGGATTTCCAGCAGCTGCACAATCCTCCCTGCCCGTGTTTTCTGGTAATGAATACTAACGATCCTTCACTTCGATTTTAATTGCCTGCCTATCAAGCTTTGTTAATCTTCCCCATTTTCCTTAATCTTCCATCGTGCCACTTTTTCTTTCACCGTGTTCCTTCTCTGTTGACAAGGCATTTAAACATTTCGCCAAGCAGGAAAAGAAATAAGGGAAGAAAAGGAAGAAAGAATGAGTGAGAGAAAAAGAAACCATTCCCTTTGAGCCTGGAATGCTCGTTTTCCAGATTAGAAAGTAAGTGGCTGTGCTGGTATCTAATTCAAAGCAGTAGGTTTAATTAGGGAATATTGAGAAGCCCATCCTTCCAACCCAGGAACACTGGGGGCTGCTTCGATGCCAGGCTGTTCCCAATCCAAACCATCCTTGCAGCTCAGACAGGTTTCCTTCCAGGGGGAAGCTCGCGGCGTTTTGGAGCAGTTTCACCCCTGGTTTGATTGGAGTTTTGCTGAAGGAGAAAGGTTTGGACCAGAATGGTTGCTGTGGCACCAACCTCTGCAGGTGTTTGCTGGTTTGACCCAAGGACCAGCCTGGGAAGAGCTGCTCTCGCCTGTTGGATTTGCCGTTCCAACAGGCACCTGCTGAAACGTGGCTGGCTCCGTTCACTTCCAACCCGATATGAGATGAGTCAGTGCAGGGAAATGCCTCTGGGCTGAGCAAACCTGGCTGCTCCCACACAGTGCTGGCCCAGCTCTCCCCTGCTGGCCCTGGGAGCTGCCAAGTCCCTCTGAGAGGTCTCCAGGAGGATTCTCCTGGCCCCTTCTGCAGGAAATTCTGCGCTACCTAACAGAAAAGGCAGCTCTCGTGTTAGCGGTGTGACTGGGAGAGGAGAGGGAGAAGAGAGAAGAGAGAAGAGAGAAGAGAAGAGAGCTATTCAATATCCAGATTTTTCTCACACTTGCCATGTTGGATGTCACCAACACCTTCCTCTGTCACCCAGATGAATCCAGCTGTCCAGAGCTTGCCCTGGAGTGCTGCTATGCTCCCTGGGGAATGGAGAAGGAAAGAAGGAAGACAGACAGACAGACAGGCACCCTGTCTGGGTGGCGCTGGCTCCAGGTCTCCTCTGCCCTGAGCTCTCTCTGCCGAGCAGCCCCCCCAAGGAGATGCTCCCTCTGCTCGCCCGAATGTGCTCAGGCACTGCAAATCTGCTCTGCCTTGCCAGGGAGCAGCTGATGTGAGCTGATGTGCCTCAGTAAACGAGAGCAGGGAGGGACACAGGCTGGGAAAGAGGAAGCAGCACTTTTCTTTTTAGGGAATAAAAATAGCACCACGGGCAAACTGTCCAGTAACACAAATCCCACTCCAAAATCTTAAAATTGAGATCCCATTGCTCCAAACATGTTTCTCCTTCCTTAAAACTCTTCCAGTCTCAATTACTGAGCCTTTTCCAGTGCTTTGGCAGATTTGTTACTGGCAAAAACTGTTGAGATGTGAAGTTTTGGGTGTCCCATCTGCCTAATGGAGCTTTCCAGAGCACCCTTACCTTGCTTTCTGCTAAAAAAACCCCAAAACAACAAAAAAAACCCACCAAAAAACAAACAAACAAACAAAAAACCAAACAGGCATCATTACTTAAATGTTCTTTAAGGTAAATGAATTGGATTTTTGTTTGAGGGGAAGGTGGCATGGTGATCTCAAACCGAGACCCTCTGGAGCCAGCCCAGCCCGTGCCCTCTGCCCAAGGAATAGAATCCTCCTTTTGGAGGGATGTGGGGTAAGAGAAGTCAGGCAGTGATTTTAAACAGGACACTAAACACCTCAGGTGTGGGATTGTCTCGGCTCCTTTGCCAAATCTGCCGTACTGGGGACTCGCTGTGAGGAGTTCCTTCTTTGCAGACGGTGTGAAAGCCACATTTCCCTCCACAGCTCAGACTTTGGAATTGCTTCACTTTGTGCCCTTCCAAGAGGAAAGGAACAGAGCTTCCTGGGACTCTCTGCACTGCTGGCCAAGACACCCGGGCTTGGAGCCCCACAGGAGTGCAGGGTTGCTTTGGAGACAGACATGGAGCAGCAGCAAAAGTTAAAGTTCCAAATGCTGGTTTGAAGGGATCCAAACAGATAGTTCAGAGGATTATTATAAGGTATTGTGTATGAATTTAATTGGTTAGTAATTTATTGAAAATTAGTTTATTGGTTGGTAATGGTTTGTGCATATGTTTATTAATTTGTATTTTTTTTAAAGATATGTTTACATTTTATGGATTTTGGGAGGTGAATGTTTCATACAGGTAGAATTTTCCTTCTCACAGGTGTGAATTGTCTTCCCACCAGAACAGACGGTGATGTTAACTGATTTTTATTGATGCAATTTCTTTTCACGGGAACTTATTCAGGCTCTGGGCTGGGAGGGAGCACAGCACAAACCCCAGCACCAATTCCCTGCGGAGCAGCGTTGTTTTCACACCTGCCGTGCCCTGAGAGGCCCCCAGGTAGCCATGGGGATGTGTCCCCAGGTGCCACTGCTTGTTGTCACCACCGGAGCCTTCCTGCGGCCAGGCAGCTGCTGCTGCCTTGATTAAACCTGCTCTGGGCAGCTCCTTAACGAGGAGTTTAAAGCAGCAGCAATTACAAGCTCTTAATCCATCCCAACGTGGGAGTGGAGCGGGGCTTGCTCTCAAAAATAGCGCTGCAAACTGGGCCACAAAGGAGGGGAAGGAGAATCCTGGGGGGATTCTTGCAAGGAGTGCAAGGGGGTGGCGAGGATGAGGAGGGGGAGCAAGGAGTGCAAGGGGGTGGCGAGGATGAAGAGGGGAGCAAGGAGTGCAAGGGGGTGAGGAGGGAAGCAAGGAGTGCAAG
>VWZN01013117.1:103192-116358 GCA_013396955.1 Regulus satrapa | reverse complement strand
GGCAGTTCAGCCTGGTTCATACACACACACACACGGGGAGCAGCTCCTCGTGTTCCCCCCCTGGGGAAATGTGTGTCCTTCACAAAGCAGAGCCAGTGCAACATCCACCAGGCAAAAAAAAAGAGCTCATGCCTGAGAGAAGAAAGGAATTCGGAGCGGTTCAGGTTGATTTTTGTGCTTCAGATATTTAGAGAACGTCTCGAAAGTGTTTGTGCTGATATTTAAACCCTCCTGTCCCCAACATCCCCAGTCTTCCATGGGTTGGGATTTGGCTGTAGGGAAACCTCAGTTTGGCGTCTGTAGAAAAAAAAAAAAAAAAAAAAAAAAAAAAAAGTGTTTCTTTTCACCTTGCTGATACCTTACATTTTAGTAGAGAGATGCAATCAAATAAAGAGAGATGCAAAGCCAGTTTTCATGTAAAAACTGAATTGATTGGTCTCTGCTGCAGCCACGTAGAGCAGTAAGAGAAGGTCAGTGATCCTAAATCCTGTCAGACACCTCCCTCCAATCCCCTAAAAGAAGAGGGCTCCCTCATTTCTGGCGCAGCACACAAGCCAACCCCCAAATTTAATTCAGTGGCTGCCGGTGCAGTTGCAGCCCTGGATATCAAATCTCTTAGGTTTTCATGCCTCGGAGGCCAATTCTGCTTCCTCTGCTGAATAGCAAGGTGAAAAACAAAGGAGGGGGGGAGGCCACACCCTCCCCCAAATGTCAGCTAATAAAGCTTTGCTCTGCTCCCTCTCAAAGGGCAGGGAATTGGCAATTTTTGGCAATTCCTGCCTAGGTAGGAGCCCGCAGGATGGGGCTCCAAACCACTGATGGTGAGAGCTGAGCAGGGAGGAAGGGAGCTCCTCGCTCCCCAGTTATTGTCACAACAGCTGAGTGTCAGCAAGGTCCCCAGACAGAGCTCTGCTCGCTCTGCCAACCTGCTCCACTTCAGCTCCTCAGCTCCAAAATTACTCAGAGCCACAATTAAATCCTGCCAGTCCCGCTGGGCCCGGGTCACAGCCTCTCCAGGAACAAGGAGGGGCACTTGCAGCTCCTCTTGAAAAAAAACCTAAATTACATTGGGAAGTAATTGCAAATTATTATGTATTACTTCCCGACCTGATAAGGTGTGCATGATCTGAATGCTTTCAAATCCTCCCTGCATGGAGAGATGAGTTCTTGTAGGCCAGGAGTCTGTGAGGAAAAACACATTAGGAAATGCCAGTTTTATTGCCAGCCCTTTGTGGTTTTTTTTTCTCCCTGAATGGGCTCTGTGAGCTCTGCATTTATCATGTGTGGGGGGGAGAGGCAATTAAAATACAGGCAATTAAAATGTGGAGGTGAGTATTGACGCTATAAAGCACAGCTAAGGAGAGGGCAAGATGGATCTCCCTGCTGCTTCCTCAGGCAGGAGCAGATGAGGGATGCTCTGAGCTAAAGGCAGGAATTGGGATATCGCTGGCAGCCAGGAGATGGATGTCTGGGTGCAGAGCAAGGATTTGGGCCTAGAAAAAGCATTCCCAGTGGAAAGGCTCCCCTCTGCCCCTTGGAACTGCCCCAAACTGCCCTGGGGTTGAACTCCTTGTGCCCATCTCAGCTGGGCTGTTTTCCACGGCGAGGAAAACAAACCTTTATCAAATCAGTATCTCTGCGTGCAGACGAAAACCAGCCCAAGCCCAGAAGGTGTGGCGCAGTAATTTGTCAAGTATTTGAGCCGTTGAAGGTGTGGAGGATTGAGTGGCTCACCACCACCAGGCTGGGCACCCCCAGCTCACCGTGCCCAGCGCTGCTGCTGCTGCTTCCCCAGGTGCTTCCCGCAAAGCCTGGCACTGCTGAGCCTCTCCCAGCTCACAGTGCCCACGGTGGCACTGGGAATATTGTCCAGAGCTGCTCGTTGAGGGGGTACAGGTGGGGCCCACGCATTCCTCCAGCTCCTACCCAGCTCTGCTGGTCGCTTCTGGGTTTCTTTCTGGCAGACAGGGAGCTGCATTCCTTTGGCTCTTTGGAGCTGTGGGAAGCTCTCCCCAGCAGGGCTGTCCCTCCACTCCCCGTGGCTGCTGCAGCTCCAGTGCCAGCCCTCCCATCCCTCCAGGAGCGTGTGGGAGCGCTCTGCATCCCCACAGCACCAGCTGGGCTCTCCCCACAAGCCCTGCCAATAAAAATACAAGAGGTTTTCATCCCCCTGCAGGGTTTGTGTTGCTGTCTCTGATCCCCAGCCCTGACAGACACTCCCTGGGACACAGGGATGCCCCAGCAGGAGCTGTCACTGCCCTGGGAACACCTGAGCACTCCTGCAGCTCCAGAGGGAGCCTGCTGCACTGCAGGTGTGCTTTCCCAGCACGCCAGGGAAGCAGCTCAGACGTGCCAGGCGAGAGGAGCTTCAGAGCTTGGAGCTTGTTGTGGCAAAACCACTCTGCTGGTGCTCCCAAAAGCTTTGTGAAGTGGCACGGCCCCCGATGCCCCAGCAGCCTGGGTGGGGATGCTTTAGGTCAGCACTCCCATTCCAGCTCCACCTGTGGCCTCTGGAAAAGCATGCAGCTCCTCTTGGTGCTGACCCGGAGCAGAGGCTGGACAGAGTCAAAGGAATAAAGCTGATATTTATTAAAAGGCCTTTAAAGGATGCACCTTGAGCAGTGCAAGAGCCTGGCCAGGGCTGTACCCAGGATGGATCCTGGTCATGAGTTTTCACATTTTTATAAGTTTTGGTCCATTTCCATCTTGGGTTAATTGTCCAGTTCCAGCTCCAGGTTATCCTCCAGGTTTGCTCTCCTCAGTTCACTGCTGTTTGCACTTTCTGGGCTTGAGGCTGTAACAGTGCCCTTGATTCTCAAGCTGGAAAAGGATTGTCTAACTACCCTGTGAAGAGGACTTGCTAACACTTAATGTGACACCAAGGCAGCACAGAATCTGAGAAATATGAAAGCTAAAGCTCAAGGCAGCACTCGGAGCCTCTGTCCCCTCTCTGTGCCACGGCCCAGCTCCTGCCCAGAGCCCGGGGCTGTCCCTGTGTCCCAGGAGCAGGGCTGCCAAGGGGGCTGTGACATGGGAAAGAGCTTGGAGCCTGCCTTTCTCCTGCCTGGGAACTCGGGCAGGGCCAGCGTCCCACTTGACAGCCGGAGAGAAAAGGCACAGAAAG
Organism: Regulus satrapa; assembly: GCA_013396955.1. Classification (NCBI taxonomy): domain Eukaryota; kingdom Metazoa; phylum Chordata; class Aves; order Passeriformes; family Regulidae; genus Regulus; species Regulus satrapa. Next base: position 113,234 of record VWZN01013117.1, on the reverse strand, counting down.
GAGATGGGATGTGCTCCAGGTCACACAGCGGAGCAGTGGCCAGGAACAGGAGCCAGCTCCCACTTCCCTTCCCAGAGCCCTGTCCCCTCTGTCCCCCCTGCTCCCTCCGTGTGGGCTTTAATCACCAGACCATGTTTGTTTTCGTGGCCGTGCATTCCTCACCCACACGATATCAGATCCTCTCTGCCCCGCTGGGCCAGGTGGGTGGACAGCGAGCAGAAAATTGTCTTTTCCCCCCAAGCCTTTTCCAAGCTTCCTGCTCGACTCCAGCACCGAGAATTTCCTTGGGGGGGGGGTTTTGTGACCCCCTTGTCCCACTCCCCCTCCCTGGTCCTGGGGACCTGTAGAGCGTTCAACCCTGAGCTGGCAGGCAGGAGATGCAGGGCGCTGTCTGAAGGACACACAGAGCGAGAAGGGACTGAAATGTGCCGAGTGCTGACGGGAGGGAGGGAGGAAAAGGAGCCCTGTTCCCATCAGTGTGTCACTGCCACTCAGCGTGATGGGTGTGAGAGGCCCTGCACTGCCTTAGCCCCCGCTTGAACTCCGGCGAGGCAGGAGCTGGCAGCCTCCCTGAGTTCATCTGGGAGAGCAGCACCTTGTGCTGCTGGCCGCAGTGGGAGCTCTCTCGTGTTGCTCAGGTGCTGTGGGGCTGCCCCTCCCGGGGTCTCTTCACGGGCTGTCCCCCTCCAGCTGCAGAATCAGCACAGCCACTGCAGCCTCCGGCCCACAAAGCAGAAACTGCGGCCAAGCGGAAAAATCAAACCTGGAGGATGGGGCTTCGTCACCTGGAGCTGGAACTGGACAATTGACCCGAGTATGGAAACGACCAGGACTTGTGAAAGTGGGGAAATTCGTGACCAGGATCCATGCTGGGTGTAGCCCTGGCCGGGCTCTTGCACTGCCCAAGGTGAATCCTTCAAAGGCTTTTTAACAAATCCTCATTTTATTCCTTTAGCTCTGCCCATCCTCTGCTCCAGGGAGCCTCTCACAGAGGCATCAGTGGGAAAAAAAGCTTCCTGCACCCCCACAGCAGGGGCAGGAGGGGATTTGGGTCGATTTTCACACAGGCAAGGCCAGACATCTCCAGAGGACAGAGCAGCAGGAGCCACAGGCTGCCGCCAAGGCAGGGAAATGATGTTTGGAAGCAGAGAGCAGGGCAATATCAGTGCCTGGCAGAGCCTCTGCTGCTTCCACTGGTGCCACGTGGCAGGAACAGAGTGTGGTGTGTCCCACTGGGAGCTTGGGCATGGAGACCAGGCACTGCTTGACTGGCATTTTTAAGCATTTCAAGATTTGGCCCTTAAACACTCAGTTTTGTGAGACAGGTCTCTTCAAATCTTCATATTTTCAACAATATGAAATATTAGGGGGAAATTCCTTCCCTGTGAGGGTGGGGATGCCCTGGAATGGATTTCCCAGAGAAGCTGTGGCTGCCCCTGGACCCTGGAAGTGTCCAAGCCAGGCTGGAGCAGCCTGGGATGGTGGAAGGAAGGTCCCAGAAGGAGGAATTGTGTCCCCAGAGGGATTTCACAGGTCAGCAGGGCAGCTGTGCCATGACCACTGCTGCAAGGACAGCCCTGCCTGTAGAAATCAGGCATTTCATGATGCAGAGAGCAGTGGGAAGTGGTGCTGTCTGTTAACCAGAAAGCAGAGGCACAAAATGGTTTTGTTTCACCCCCGGAGGGGAATTTTGGACCACTGTTCCATGTGCACACAGGTTGATCTCCACATGGGGGAAGTTGAACTTCTCCTCCCTGCTGCATCCGTGTCAGATCCTTGTGCTCTGCACAGTCCAACAGCTCGGGGAGCCTGCAGGGAAACCTCTCATCCACGGCACTCCCTGAGGAGAGAGAGCTCAGGAAAGAGGCAGGAAATGTGCTCGGTAGAGCGAGGACATCTTCCAACGGGAGCTCTGAGCCAGCAGCGTGCCCAGGGCAGCGTGGGGTGCCCATCCCTGCAGGGGATGGAAAAGGATTGGAAAGGATGGGCGTGTGTCACCTGGGGACACTGGCAGTGCTGGGAGAGCTCCACGGTCTCAGGGGTCTTCTCCAGTCTCAGCAACCCCCTGGAGAAATCAGCAACAGGAGCAAAGGAAAGAGGAAAGGTGAGGAAGGGTGAGGAAGGGTGAGGAAAGGTGAGGAAAGGTGAGGAAAGATGCTGCTGGGATTCTCCTGCTTGCCCAAACAAAGGGAAGGATCACCAGAAGGTGCTCATAATCCACAAAATGAATGAATGAATGATGGCTCCAGGAGCTGCAGGCTCACCTGGAGAGGGGCAGGGTGCCCTGGAGGCCCTGCTGGCTCCAGCCACGGGTGCCCTCCCTGCCAAGGAGCCACCCCACAGCGGGCAGATCCCAGAGCAGAGAGGCCGGATTTGGTTTGGTTAGTTTAGGATTGAGTTCAGGTGAGCGCAGCCGAGCTGGACTGGAGCTGTGAGACCAGTTCCACATCGCCATGGCAACAGCAAGGCCGGTGCTGGGGGCTGCAGCCTTCATCCCTGGTGGGTTCAGCCATCCCTTTGCCATGCAATCACGCCATCCCTGAGGTTGGAAAAACCCTCTGAGGCCATCGAGTCCCAGCTGTGCCCAATCCCAGAGCACTGAGTGCCACCTCTAGTCGATCCTTGGGCACCTCCAGGGACCGGGGCTCCAAACCTGCCTGGAGATTTTCACCAACCCTTACATTTCCTGTGACAACCCGATGGGATGGGGACACGGGCAGAGGCATTTGGAGAGACAGGGGCACTAAGGGAGTCCTGCACCCCCGTCCCTGAAAGATTTGGGCTTGTGGAAACCTCCTGGTGCCAGCTGTGCTTGGCTTGGGAGGGGCTGAGCGAGGAGGGAGCTGCTGTCACCACACCCCAGCGGTTTTGTTGTGGCAGGAGCCGCAGCCAGCAGGCTTTGAAGCTGCCTCAGAAGTGCATGGATCCCCCAGGGACGGGCTCCTGCAGGTGTTCCCTTTGTCCCATCAGCTGCCACGCTTTGGAACCAAATCAAAGCCGGGACGTTTTTCCCGAGCTCACTTTTATATCCTCTCACTGCCTGAGCACGACGTGTTCGATTGGGAATTTAGGCCAGAATTGCCTTTGAACAACAGGAAAGCTCCATGTTTTCCCGAGCAAACCTCCAATCCCGGTGCTATCAAACCCAGTAAATTGGATTTGTCTCCTGGATGCAAATGCCAGCAGCCCGTCGCAGTTAATTGCAAGTTTTCCTCGCAGGCTGTAAGTGATGGAATCTCGCTACAAAAGACATTTCTGATGTAGGGTGCTCTGTAAATATTTATGTTCTTTCAGTGGAGGAATGCCTCGCAATCAGACAAACCACACAAAGGCAAATGAACTCATCAAAAGAAAACCACAACTGAAATGCAAACATTATAAAAATACTGAGGGGGAAAAAAAAAAAAAGCCTCTCTTCTGAGAGAACTCCGAGCCCAGGTGGTGCTGTGGGTTTTCCTCAAGAGAGGATCTTTTCTCTGGGATCTGCAGGTGCTTCCAGATGATGAACAGGATGAGAAATCTGGCCCAGTCCTCCTTACATCTCAGGATTTGATGGAATTTCAGTGTTTTGTCGGGCTCAAAGGCTGTAATTACTGACCAGGACATAATCAACACTCCAACTTTCACCTGTTCTTCGGTAAATTTCAGACCTGCTCTGAGCCAAATGTTTTGCCTCCTAATCACAGTTTACACCCTTTATTCCCAAACATTTGGTAGCAGCAGCAAGGGAAAGCCTGTGCTTTGTCAGTTAAAGGTTTCTTTATTTCAGCCTTGTTTTTTTAACACTATCAGCTAATCCCCAGCACCAGAACAACATTGGAACTTTGTCAGGAGTTTGCTGCTGATATCCAGAAATATAATTGCATTTATTTATCTCCCACCTCCAAATTTTAATGGATTTTTTTTTTCCCCTCGCAGATAACAACAATAATGTTGGTGATAGGCTGCAAATTTAAAATCTCTGTTTTCTTCTTTCTTTTGAGCTCCTCTTGGGACAAATGCAGGCAGCACAGTAGGGCCAGGAATGTCACAGGAAAGCTGATGGGTGAGCCCGGATCCTGTGTCCCTGCAGGAAATTCCACCTGGTCCTACCCCCATGGTGCAAATCCCAGCCGCCCTCCCCTGTCAGGAGCCTTTGGAAATCATGGATTTCCATGGCAAAATACCAATGATCTTCCTCAGCCCTCCCTCTCTCCCTCAGTTTAGGACCTTTTCCTCGCACAAAGGACACAAAGGTCCTTGCCCGGGTTTGGGACCTTCCCTTTCTCCGTTCTCCTGCACGTCTCGGAGTCCATTCCCCGCTGGAGGAGCCTGTGCTGGGGGGGCAGAGCTGGTCAGGCAGAGCTGGGGCACCGTGGGTCCCTCAGCGCCCAGGGAATGCCAGCAGCGCTGCCGGGAGCTCTGGAAATGGGTTGGGGAGAGCAGGGGGAGCTGGGGGAACCCAAGCAGCAGGAGATGGTGCTGTGGCTCTCCAGGAAGCCAAGGGCCTGGCACAGCCGGCTCCTGGGAGCTCCAGAGCTGGCAAACCCTGAGAGGAAGCTGTGACCCCCCTGCCAGGCTGGGGTGGGACCTGGCTGGGGCTGCCCCATCCCTCCAGGAGCTCCTGGGCAGGGTCTCCTCGGGGATTTCCATTCCCAGAGCTCAGCCCGGCACCAGCACAGCAGGGACAGGGGAGCTGATGATGGAGAGGATGTGTTCTCCTGCCTGTATTCACCTCCAAACACTCCAAACCAGGCACTGGCTGGGACTGGAGGGATCCAGAGGGTCTTGGATCACTGCAGGGACCTGGCAGAGCCAGAACCTTCCTGTCCCAGAGGAGGAGCACCAAATCAGGATCAGGGGACAAAGTGTTCCTCAATTCCTTCTCAAAGCCGTGGCTGGAGCTCCAAAAGCAACCCCTGCTCCCAGTGCAGCCAGCAGCAGGCTCCAGGCGAGGAGTGGAGCTGGGAGCAGGGAAAGACTGCAGGACTGCCTCAGCAGCTCAGCCAGGAGAATCCCTTAACCCAGGCAGAGCCCCCAGCTCCAAACCAGCTTTCCTTCCCTTTCCAAGCTGCTGCTTGGCTGCTTTTGCCAGTGGGTTCCAAATCCCAAATGCAGAGGTCCAACCGCTGAGCCCTCCACCTCTCACCAGCCCGCTCAGGTGGGGGCTCACTGGGAGGGATAAATTCTGATTATTCCAAAGGGCTTCCAGCTCCTTTCCAGGAGAAAGCACCTGCCTGGGGATTCGCAGATGTGCCTGGGCATAAATCAGAAAAAAAAACAGAACAGAAAAGGCAAAACACAACTCCTGAGAAGGGCTCTGCAGCGAGGAGGAAGGATGGGAAATTCTCCATGAGAGGATTCCAGCAGCAGCGATTCCCACTGCTCCCAGAGCTCCACCGAGGCACTGGGGATTTTTGTCTGCCCCCAAAAACCTTTGAGCTGCCCCCACGTTCAGTGAGATTTACACAGCCCCAGGAGCTGCCCCATGCCCGCTTTTCTGTGGCTGCTGGAATGGCAGAAACCTCGGGTGCAGCTGCTTGCAGGAAATTCTGGTATGGCCGTGGTCAATCCAATAAATGCTCTGAGCACCCCCATAATAGTGCAGCAAAGTTCTGGCTCAGGAACTCTTTGGAATTGGGTTTTACTGCCAGGATGCAGCTTGTAACAAATCCTGGACTTTTCCAAGTTGGCCCCTGTCACTTTCTGCTGAGAGAGAGAAACCTTTCATTTTTAATTCCATTCTGTTGTTTTTCTGTTTTTTCTTTAATTTGGTTTTTATTGGTTTCTCTGGAAAATAAGACAACTCAGTCAGGGAATGTTCGAATGGAAATTATTCTTGCAGAAAGTCTTGCAGATTTGCAGGAGGTTAAACCAAGGAAAATTGGGAGCCATTATCTTCCCAATGCCAGAAAATGTGTTGCCTGAATTAATGGCTGATTTCAGGAATACACGCAGTAACGCCATACATCAGAAATGAGATGCTAAATTACCAGCAATAGCCCCGTTCTTTATCAAACACTTTGGCTAATTAGTCTGGGAACATTTCACAGGCTGGGGCACTGTGAAGAACTGCAGAAGGTCACAGCAGAAGGCAGCAGGCGATGGATTAGTGAGCACCAGGACTCAGCAGGTCTCTTCAGCTCTGAAATCCGACTGCCTGAGCTCCCCAGCCCTGCTTTTTCCACCTGTAACCACATAAAATAAAAGTGAATAATGATTATTATGGCGAGGAGACCATGAAAATTGCTCCTTCTGAAGAGGTTTAAAGCTGCCAGTCTGAGCTGAGAACCAACTGCACTGAGCTCGAGTGAATTCACAGCAAAGCCACGTCCCACCTACACCTGGAGCAGGGTCTGGAAATGCACACGTTTGGGATAGAGGAGGGGGTTTTTTTGCAGTGATCAGGCTGGCACAAGGCAGGAGGCAGACCTGCAGCACCCTGCATTTCCATGTGGGTGAGAAGAGCACAGAGATTTCGAGGGGCATCCTTGCTCCAGGGTCGCTGTTCCAGGGAGGGATGTGCTGGAGCCCCCATCTGGGGTTGTTTACGTCCAGCTCTGCCCTGACAAGGGCTCTTTGTGCTGCTGGGGATGCGGGGGGACAGCGGGAGAACGATGCCTCTATTCATGGGCAAGCACCAATTTCCAACTGGGATTTTACTCCAAAAAGGCCAGAAATGAGGAATTACTTCTCGGCTAAGAAAATTAGAAACCAGGTCTTCATGTACAAAAGATGGCTGTGCAAAAAAACCCAACCCTGGGGCGGCATAACAGCAAAAAAATATGGTGAGTTGTACTTCTAGCTTAAATGAATCCGATCTCAAACTAAAAATCCAGGGACAAATTCCAGAAGTTATTGCTGGAAATGATTTTTTTTTTTTCCTCATGAAGCCAGAAAAGAGTGAGGGAAAAACCCTCAAGGGTCTCAGGTAACAAAGCTGTCATCTGGCCGATCATAAATGTGATTGTCCCCCAGCTGTAGAAAGGTGCCCCACGTCAGCTCGCATCTCACCCTGTGTATCCCTTAAATGAACTGGAAACGCAGCACAGAAACATGAAACAGAACCCTCAGCTATTGGATTTGCCTTTTGTTTGCTCCATTTGTTCTGTGATTTACATGGGGAGCACAATTTGGAAGATTGCATTGTGCCAGCAGTGGGACCACACGTCCTTTCTGCCAAGATGAATTATTCCACAGCCTTTTCCATGCTGCTAAATCATAAACGGGGGCAGTGGGAAGGAGATGAACCTGTGATTAAGCAGGATTTTCTTCTTCGTGTGGATTTCCCAGTTCTGAAATATTTTTTGGTTGCATCACAGAAAGTACTTTCAGGGAAAAAATGTCTTTTCTTGGAGAGAGTGGGAGGAGCGCTGGAGGGGTTTTTGAGCCTCTACCCTTTAGTTCTGTTTTGTTCCTCAGGTTTCCATCTTCAGCTCCGTGAACAACTTCCCAGGCACTGCACAGAGCCTGAGGAACGCTGAGAGGAAGATGAGCCCCAAAAGGAAAGGAGCTCATGGAGTTTAAAAATGCAGTTCCAGTGTTCAACAAGTGTCCTGCGGGAAGATGCACGTTCCACACTGTGCATTTTAAAGGTCCTACAAATAAACAGTTTTGCTCCCTCTGCTGAATATTTTGATCTTGGTAGCAAAAATAGGAAATGCCAGCCAGACACTGGGACAGAATCCTTTCCCTGCAGGATCAGAAGGGTCTTTTGTGGTGGGGTTATTTTAGAATAAAAATCTTGGTCAGACACACATAAGATGGAAATTTGAAATATCGAAGGTGATTTCCTCCAGTGCTACAACTTGGTTGAGTGTTTGACTGTTTGTAAAATAAAAGCTGATCTCGAAGTTAACCCCAGCACAAATGGCTGTGTTTAATGGCCTGGTGCTATGGCTGGATGTGACTCTTAGCCACGCTGGGAATGAAGTGCATTGTGGATATTGATTAGCCCTGGAATCGTGAGTCATTTCCTCTGATACACTGCTGAGTGTTAGCATGCCCAAGGGGCTGGTTTAGGATTAAAAAAAAAAAAAAAAAAAAAAGAGAGAAATACAAAGGGAGTGTGGGCTGTGGAATGGCAATGACTTTCATTCAAAAAAACATCTTTGCAGAATAGCTTGGCTTTGAGAAGGAAAATATTTACATCCCTTCTAATCTGGAACTGGAATAACAAGAAACAAACCTTGAAATGGCAAAAAACTCCCCCCAACCCAAACAAACAAAAGGGTGAGATCCCACAGTTCCAGAGGCTTTGTGACATTAAATACACTTGAAAGGACAAATCACGGCTTAGGTCTTAATTACTCACATTATTGTAATGGATCTTTTGGAGAAGGGCATGGGGGATAGGGGAAGGGATATTTTGTTGTTGCTGCATTAATTTCCATCCCACTGCTTTCAGGACTGGCCTGGTGCTCCATGCTTTAAGCTGAGGCTCAGGAGCTCTGCTTTCAGCTTCCTTTTGGCCACAGGTTTCCTACGGGGAAACATCACTCAATCAAATTCCTAAATGTGCCCAGCCAAGGTGACTTTGCTCGGCCTGTTTTGTGCCCCGAGCGAGGGCTGTGCTGTTCAAACCCGCCGAGTTTGGGGACTCACAGCAAGCGGGACGTGGGGAACCCGGGTTTTGTAACACGAGAAGTATGGAATAATAAGGGAACGTGCTGAATTCCAACATCTTGCCAGGGCTGCTGCTGGAGGGCTGCACAAGCTGAGCTGTGTTTAGGGGTGATGATGAGTCTGTCTCCAGGAGATTTATCACAAGGCCCTGGGGAGCCCCCCCTGCTTGTGTCTGTCCCTGATCGTCCTACCTGACTGCGATGAGAACGGCTTCAAAGAGGATCCTGAGTGATAGCAAAGGGCTTTGTGCTGGTTTTTTTTTTTCCCCTTCCATAACGAGCACAGCCCTTCTCCAAGAGAGGCTGGAGCAGCTGTGCAGATGGCAGGCATCTGCCAGAGAAATGCATCATCTTACATCATCTGCAGCGCCCCTGCCAGCTCAGAACCGCGGATCTGCCGCCCGGCAGCTCCTCAGCAGAGAGGGAACTTGTGTGAGGAGAGCTAAAGCCACACTAAAGACCTTCTCCCCATCCCATCTGGGGGGCCTGGGTGGCGGCCGTGCCAGCCTCACCCCTCCTGGCCCTTACGTGGAGGTGAAAACCCTCACAGCTCTCATTGTCGAGCGCTTTACGTGGAGTCTCCGCGGCAGCATCCTGTGTTTAGGGAATCATCTCGTGTCCCTTCCATTCACAAGAGCAGCAGCGATAGAAACGGGCTCTAAACATCGAGGGGAGATCCGTGAGACAGAGCTCTGCAAACCGTGGTCAGGACTGGAGGGGCAGCAGCTGCCCCGGGGGCTGGGGACGATGCTCACGAGTGAATTCGGGCCCCCGGACTGGTGACGGTGAAGATTAAATTCCAAACGTGGTGCCCAAAGGTTTCACAGATGAATTTTAGCATCCAGATATGCCTGGGAAGCTGCCTCAAAACAACCTGGATCTTGTAAATCCCAGAGCCTCCATCCAGCCTTTGGTAACAAAGCAGAGGATGTATTCAGTTCCAGAAAAAAATGGTTTTTGCCTCAACAGCAAGAATTTTCCAGGATCTTTTTCTTTCTAACTGCATTTCAGCACCATCTTAAGACCATCATGTAAAAATAGAAACACTCCTTTACTCATATTTTTATCCCCTCCACAATATTTTTAGAGAAATGTGAAGCTGACATAACACAGAATCAGAGAGTGAGATTCTGTTACAAGTTTTTATTCTTCTGTGCTTGAGATCCAGTCACAACCAAAAAAAAAAAAAAGTTGGGGAAACATTCATCTCTGCTCTGAGCTGACTGAGAAAAATGGAATTATTCCTTTTCCTCTTGGAATGACTGCCTACCTGCCTGCCTTGTGGGCAATCAGCATAATCCTGTCTGGTTGCCTCTCAGCAAGAGGAAAAGTTGAAAGCACAGCTCTGCTCCAGTGGATTCGTCCTCTGGAGCTTTGACTGGCAAGGGGCTCCCTGTGGTAAGGAAAGAGAGGAGCAAAAATCATCAATTACTCTTTTT
>VWZN01013117.1:86013-96264 GCA_013396955.1 Regulus satrapa | reverse complement strand
AAGAGAAAAAAAGAAAAAAGAAAAAAAGAAAAAAAAAAAAGAGCCACCAGGCAAATAGACTTTGAGCCATCCAAATCACAGGAGCACATTTGAAGGTCAGCTCTGGGCTGGCTGTGGCTCCTTTTGTTTAGGAAAACACATTAGCATGGAGCAAAGGGCTGGCTGTGCGTGGATGGAAATGAGCAGGGTTTGGCAGCGGGGCCATTACGGGTTCCTGGTGGGGAAATGCAGCTGCTCATTAGGAAGGAGGCCTTTTGAAGTGACCGGGAGAGCCAAATGGCAGCGCCTGCCCCTGCCCTGGGGATGGGCTCCGGAGCCGCTGCGGGGAGGTTTGGCCGGGGCTTTGGGTTTGCAGTGCGGAATGGGGAGAAAGAGATGGAAATCAAGGGTGAAATGCAGATTAAAAGAAATGTATGGCTTCAAATCCAGTGCTTTCCCACTGACTGGATGGGAAGGCTGATAATCCCTCTCCGTCCAGTCAGTGGTGTCTGCAGATTCCAGACCTTCCCGGGATAAATGGCAGGTAGGGGATGGAGTCACCATCCCTGGAAGTGCCCAGGAATGTCACCACGACCCGTGAGGGCAGGGTTTGGTGCAGGGTTGACAATGAGACCAGGTGTTCTTAGAGAACACTTGGTTCTTTTCCAGCCTTAACGACTCTCTGGTTCCATGAAATGCGATTTCAGGAGGAATTTTCTTCATGGAAGGGGTTAAATATTGGCAGGGACTGCCCTGGGAGGTTTGGATTCCCCAGCCCTGAGGTGTCCAAGGAATTGCTGGACAAGGTGGGGATTGGTCACAGCTTGGACTCGATGTCCTTGGAGAGCTTTTCCAACCTCAGTGGCTCTGGGATTCCATGAAAAACCTTGTGCCAGAAGAAGGCTGTGCTGTCCAGGGAGCTGCTGATGTGTTTTAAAACACCCAAGGCCACCTGAAAACTCAGAGCATTTCTTGGGCCCTCTTACAGCTTTGGCTTCTGAGGTTGCTTTTGACCCAAGAATTTATGTACTGGAGGTGCTTCAGCTAAAATCTGACTTGGACAAATGTGGGGCATCAACAGCCTGGGTCCTCAGAGCTCCAGATCTCCAGGCAGCTGCTGGAAAAGCTGATTTTTGGGGAACAGCACACAATGGGAGGTTTATCCTGCAAAGCAAGTGCAAATTGCTTTAAGATTCCTCTGAAGAAGCAGCAGCAGCAGCTGTGGGGTAGAGTCACAGAGAGCTGTGCTTAAGGGCCGGGGGAGTTATCTGAATTCTTAAAAGTGAAAAATAGTTAGGATGGAAATCTGGTGTTTGCAGTAGAAGTCATGGAGCCATGTTGGGTTTGAGCACGGAAAGAGGGGGAAAAAAAAAAAAGCCTTGTCCCTGAAGGTTCATGTTGTTCCCTCTGCAGAAATAGAGCTGGGGTTGGGAAATGTGGGAGATTTTCAGCTCTGAGGTTGCTCCCTGTGGGTTCTGCCCTGCCCAGGTACTGGAGGGACCAAAGACGTGCCAGAGCCTGGGTGCCCCCCAGGTAAATCCAGGCTGGACACAGGTCAGAGGGGACAAAGCCAGGGAGTGGCAGGCCCTGATCCCACAGCCTGGGATGCAGCCCTATATCCGTAGCTGTGATGCAAGGAAATTCAGTTTAGGCTGCAGCAGTAACGGGATACGTGGCAGGGTTGAGCCGTCCTCTATTTTCATCCCAGATCTTGTGACAGGACAGATGCAGGAGGCGCTGGGGAAATGGGAGGTGGCTGCTTCAGTACAACCTGGCTGGAATGAGGTGGAGAAATATTTGGGGAATCTGTTGAAATGGTCGATTTTGTAAAATGGGGAGCACATTTGGTTTGTTTTGAGTTAAAACAAATGTCCGTCACTTCACCAGGGCATTATTGGCCAGGATTAATTGGAAGAAGCTCTTGACTGCTTTAATTGTTGGAGAATTGTCTCATCGTGCCTTGAACAAAAAGTATTGGTATTTTCTTTATAGCTGAGTTCTTAAGACAGTTAGAGCCATTGGGTAAGTTAGAGTAGGTACTTTGCACAATTTATTATTAAAGTCAGGCAAGTCAGGGTAATTCCCTGAAAATCCACCTGGTCCTCACTGCTGGGGCCACATTGGAGTGCAGGGTCCAATTCTGGGCTCTCCAGTGCCAGAAGAATCTGTGGATTTACTGCAGAGAGTTTGGAAGAAGGACTGGAGGAGCAGCTGAGGCTGGGAAGAGAAGACTCGAGGGGATGTGGATAAATTCCTGCTGGGAAGGAGTGAACACAACCAGGATCTCCCCAGTGATGCCCCAAGGACAGAAGGAACTGGCATGGAGCAAATCCCCTCTGCACGGATGAAAACACACCAAAATCCCTCTTCTTTGGTTTTGTTGGATGAATCCTGGAACAGGTTGAGTGGAAAGATTGTGGATTCTCCATCCATGGACCTTCAGAGTTCCCCTGGTCAGAGCCCTGGTGATCTCCTGCCTTCCCCTCCTGGACTGGATAATCTCAAGACATCCCTTCCAACTCCAATTATTCTGTGATTTTCCTACCTCTGCTCTTATAAAAACAGTTATAATAGAAGCTTGTTTGAATATTTAATGTACTTTTCCTTCTTTGTTTATATTCATGGTATTTATCACCCTTGATTCTTTAAGATAAATGAGAATGTTAATTGTCTGTTGCTGGTTTATGGTTAATTATAATTTACCGCATTGATGAACTTGAAATATGAATCCAAAGACATGAACGGGGGTGTGTAAATCTGTGCACAGAAATGGGGAATTGTGTGAAATAAAGGGTTAGGGAAGACATGAGCCAGGTAATGTATTCAGGCCACATTTTGGGCAGAGCTTGCTCTGATTCAGTGCTTGAAATTCAGGGTCCTTTCCAGAGGAGAGCCCTGGCTGAGCTGTGGAGTTGAGCAGGTGATGAATGATGAAATAAAGTGATACAGATTTTAGGCAATGGAAGTAGAAAATGGTTGCCTCCAAATTTGAATGGGCTTTTCCAGATGTTTAATATCTCTTGACCCAAAAGCGACTGCATAAAAAATGCCTTAAATGTTTCTGCAACTGCGATGTAGTCCTGCAGAATTCAGTTCATTGCCCCTGAAATCAAACTGTAGGATTGTAAATGCCCTTGCTTTCTGAAAAAAAAAAAAAAACCCTAAACATTTATTTTAAAAGTGCAGTTCTTGGTGGCGAGTTCCAAATGCAGTTCTTTTCACGGCGCTGACGCTCACCAAGCATTCAAAAACCCAAATCCTTTTTTTTTTCCCAGTGCCTTCAAGCGTGTGGGATACTCCAGGCTGGGTTTTGCCAGGGAGGAGCAGCCAGTTTGGTGGTGTTGGCACAACGTTGGCAAACTGGGCTTGGGCACGAGGCGTTTTTTGCACTCGCTGGTGTTTTGAAAGGGCCACGGGCAGTAATTGAGGGCAGCTCGGGGCTGGGGATGCTCGGCGGTGCTTCCTCAGAGCCCAGCCTGTCCTTGCATATTAATCACCCTCTCAAAGGAGCTCTGATTTGCATTGTGCAGGCCCTGGGATTGTTGTGCTCAAAAGGGTTTTTATTCCATTTATTCGAGCGGCGCGGCTGAGAGCGGCAGAATCCGGGCAGCGCTTGGGGAAGGAGAGCTCTGCTCCTGGTGGCAAATATTCCCAGAAAAACCCACGGATCTCCCGGGCCTCTCTGGCACCTGGGGTGTGCAATAAAATGTTGGCCACTTGTTCCGTGGGTTTTGCCTTTTGGGGTCACGCCCAGGCCAAGCTCAAGGCCTTGATCCCTTTGGGAAGCTTGGGGAAGGGGTAAAGGTTGGGGAAAGCTCAGATTGTGTGGAATAATGGGTTGTGTGGGATTGGGAAGAACTCAGGTTGTGTGGAATAACTCTCAAGTTGTGTGGGTTGAGGAATAACTTGGGTTGTGTGGGATTGGGAAGAACTCAGGTTGTGTGGAATAACTCTCAAGTTGTGTGGGTTGAGGAATAACTTGGGTTGTGTGGGTTTGGGAAGAACAGGATTTCCCAGCCCACCAGGTTTTATGTCACTTCAGCTGCTGCTCTGGGGCAGCATGAGGTGAGGTGTAAGTGAGCTGTGTCTGTGTGAAAACATCCAGAAAAGGGGAGATTTTGGATCCTTTTCTTTGTACAGGTCTCAACCCCCCGTAGATACTGGAATATGGGCTTCAGTGAGCAGTAGGGAAGTTCCAGTGGGTGCTAGGTTCTGAAGGAGAAAATGGGCAGATAAAATATCTATCTCTAGCGATATCTATATCCAGATTTGCATACAAATGTTGTAGCACGGGATAGTGGGAATTGTATTTTGTTACAATGAATAGGAGAATTTGGCTGCAAATTGTGGTTGGGAATTACCACCAGCTCCTGTTGTGAGGACCGGTGAAAAGTGATCCTGGTCGTGCTGAAGAAAAGCTTTTGTTGGAGGGGAAAAAAACTGCATTTTGGGCAACCAATATCCTTGTGCTCCCCAAATCCAAAGATGTTATCCTGTGTTTGTGTTTAATTGATATTTTTGAGCTGCTCGCTGAAGTCCTCGGTGTCTCTTTGCTTCTGCTTTTCCTCGTTTTTACCAATCCTTGGGCACATTCTCTTCCACTTGATGATTTTGTTCTGCTGGCAGAGGGTTCCCTCTCAGTGTGAATTTCAGGAGGGAAGTTGAGCAAAGCAGCAGTTTCCAGACAGGGGTCCAGGGAGCTGAGGAAGCCTTGGGTGATGGTGTTGAGGCTGGGCTGAGGTTGGTTTTACCGTGGAAATGAATCACTGGAGGGGAGCTCTTGGTGTGTTTGTTGCTGTTCTCTGTGTTCAGAATGGAGTTTTCAGGGTGTTTTCGTGGGGAACAGGAGGAATTTTGGCAATGCTGTTAAGGCAACAAGATGGGGGAGAGCCTTTTTCTGCTAAATGTTCATTTTGCTGTATTTTGGTGCGAGTTGTTGGGTTTGTGTGGGGATGTTTGGGGTAGGAATGGTTGAGTTCTCAGGTACAGCAGAGCTGTTCCTGTGCCACTGCACTCAGAAGGAAACCCCCCAACCACCCATGCCAGCCAATTCCCATTTTTCCCCCTCATCATTCCATATAAAACCCATTGCACTGGCAGTATTTAGAGGTGAAGTGTAGCAGGAAATAATGAATACAGCCAAGGCTGGCGTTTCCCTTTGGTGGTAGCTGCCTTCATGTTGTTTTCCTGGCATTAATCTTAACTTTGTGCAGGCTGTGGCACTGCTCTGCTAAAGCACCCAGAGCCCACCTGGGTGTGCTTTGAAAGCCTCAAAATAACCATTTCAGAACTTGCATCACAGATTTCAGGATCTAGCCAGCAAAATGCCCACTCATTATTGGCTAATTAGGACATTTGAGGGTCTAAACTTTGCATTTTTTTCCGCCTTGTTGATAGCAAGAGAAAGACATTTATGTGTGGCATTTTAGCAAAATACAATCGGGCAAGGAACTTCTTTAATTCTTGTGAGCCTGCAGGACCCAAAAGAGCAGGGCTGGGAGTGTGTTCCAGTTGTGTTTGCAGCAGATAATCCCAGCGTGCTCCAGGGCTGGGAGCAGGCACGGGGAATTACTGCACACTCCCTAAATCCTCCTGCGCTTTAATCTCTCCATCATCTCCGGGATGCCACTGGAAGGCTCTCAGCATTTATTCCTGTGCCTGGGGTTTGTTGGGAGTGAAGGAGAGAGGCTGGAATATACCAAAGGGATAAAATCTAAAGGTTTAATTCTTTTTTTTATTTATTTATTTTTTTCTTTTGTTTTGTTTGCTGTGAGACGAGCTACAACATCAGAGATTTAATTTCATATTGGTTCACACCTCTGGCTTTGCCATCGTGTTTTATTCGGGGATGGGCTTTGGCCATTTCGCTCTCTAGTTTTTTCTCCATTTCTCTGTAAAAAATTACAAATATTTCATGAAATACAAGCAAACTTGGAGTAGTTTGTGCTTCGTGGACAAAAATAATGTAGTGCTGCAGTGATTGTTTGTGGTTTTAATTTCCCACTTCAGGCTAACATTGTTAGCTCCAGAGTAAGAAATACTGTGAAATATTTCTGTTTAATAGAATAAAAGTTGGTTTTGTCTAGAAAAGGGTATTTCTGTTGGTAGGATGCTTTTATTCCTGATGAAAAAACCGTGTTTTTTGTGGTCATGCTGGTGTGCAGTTTGGTTTTGCACAGTGTCAGGCACGAGGAGGTAAATCCTGCTTTTTTCCAGTCCCAGGGAAAATCCAGGGAGGAATTTTTCTCACCTGCTCGCAGGTACTGAGGGATCCCTGTGAAAATTCCATGTCCCTATTTGAGTAAAGATCAGTGTAAATCTGCACGACAGCCATTCATTTTTAAATCAGTGACTTGAGCTGATCTTCCTTGCACCCGGTAAAAAGACAGGGTTTGAATGAAAAGAGAAATTGTGATTTTATTTTTAAAATTTTCTTTCCCACCCAGGCCCTGCCTGGCTGCTCACACTGCAGTTAATGTGACCTGCTGCTCATTAATGGCTTGGCTGTGGGTGGAGAGGGAAAAACACAGCAAATTCTTACCACCAGTGCTCTTTTCCTTGCTGGATGCTCTCAGCTCTGCTGAAGGGGAGCTCTGGGAGCCTTTTCACCAATCTGTGCTGTTTCACACTTAGGTTCTGTTGTAAGAGCAACAAATCTCCTTCGCTTGCAACCAAACCTCAGCATCATCAGCAAAGCATCCGAGATGTTTTCTCCCTCAGTCTCCCTTCCAGGAGAGAACTGCCCTTCAAACCCTTTGAACTGGGCTCTTCTTTAAAAGCACACGTTATCTGGAGCAGCTTTTTCCGTTCTTTTCCTAAGGAGGCATTGAGAATATTCCAGGTGGAAAGGGGCACGTGGAGCAGAAGCTGTTGGGTTGTGTTTGCCTTGGATGTTTTTGTGTTCTGGGCAAACACGCTTCAGGTGGTTCTGCTTTTATCAATGGCACTGCTTGGTGTTTGCTGATAAAAAAAAATGGTAGAAAGAAACTGTTTAGATGCAGGCGTGTGGGTTTGCAGTGTTTTAATGTGAAAATAATGCCTTGTGGGAGATGGGAGAACTCTAAGGGCTGTCCTTTAGGACAATCTCTGTTATTGCTGTCTAATACCAATAAATTAAAGCTTTTTTTGCTTTTTAATGGGGGTGCCTCCATTTCTGATACCGGGCTCCATTTCAGTTCCTTTTAACCCGTTAATCCCCTAAGAAAAGGCTGGATGTGCCAGTTTACCTGCAGATGAAAGTCCCAAGTTTTGAAATCCCCATTATTTTGGTTAAAGGAAGCCATTTTTATATAAAGAATTCTTGCTTTAGGAGGCTGGATCTAGACTTAAATGAAAGCACAGAGCCGCTGTGGAGCATTTTTGTTGTGTTTAGCCCTGAATTTCAGGCTCTGTTGTGTAGCTGCCATCACTCTGGCAGGTCTGGAGGGTGATCAGTGCCCTATTCCAAAGCTTCCCTGTATTCCCAGGAGTTGTTCTTCATCAGCCTAAATTGGTCCATCCAAAGCAGCCTGGAGATAAAAATAGCAAATCCCACCCTCCCTGCTTTGGGGCGTTTGGGCCCTGCATTATTGATGGGTTCCTGCAGTGTCCTCTGCGTCCAGGAGATTTATTGTGTGTGATTTATTATTTAGTGGCACATGCAGAAGTACCTCCAAGCATTAAAGAAGCAAAAGATAAAGGTATTTCCTTATCAGGTGAAGGGTTCTCTTATCTCCTTTTCCTTGAAGATTGCAGGGAGTAGTGGGACCAGAGGAATTTAGCTGGAGTGGTGAGTGAAAGCAATGCTGCTGATTCCCTTGGAATTTAGCACTTTAAATGGATTAGAACTAAAAATATCCCTGCCTGGCATTGCGTCAGATGCAGAAGCCTTTCAGAGTGTCTGCATTTCCATGTTTGATGGCAATTTCAAAAGATTCCCACGTTGGAGCTAAGTGGGAGCCTTGAGGAGGGGAGCCAGGATTCTTCAGTGGAGCAGCAGTGTTGGGAATAATGGTGAAATCCCTGGGTGTTGCTGAAGTGGGAGCAGCGTTTGGGGAGGAAAAGGTGATTTTTGTTACAGTCAGGGTGTGTGATCCTCTCCTTGGACACGTGGAAGCCTTAAGAGCAGTTAGTTTGTGACTTTGGGGTGGGATCTTGCAGCATCTCCTTTGCATCTTGTTGGTCAGTTCTGTTGCCAATTAATTCACTCAGAGCTTGTCTCTTGGGTTTTTTGTTAATAAAGGTGTGTGAACACTGCATTAAGGCTTGAGATGCGCTCCTTATAATCCCAAAAAGCAGAAATGGTGCTTTAACAACAGAAAGGGAAATAATCACATTTTGTGCTTACCTAAAAGCCTGGAATTTCACTCCCACAGAGGAGGGGACTTGGACTGAACTCGTGGCGCGTGCTCCTGGTTTGTTTGGACAAATATGACTTTCCTAGGGCAGTGGAATGATCCCGGTGCCCTTGCAGAGGGGCTGAACCAGAGAAACACAGAATCCCAGGGTGCTAATTGGGGTGTTTTTAATGAACTGTGGTGGTTACCACTGTGTTAAACACCCTCATTGCGTTATTAGCCGGGAAATCCCTACAAATCAACGCGGTGATTTTTTTCCCCGTTTTTGATTTTTGGCCCATGTTTCGTGTAACTGCAGAGCTGTTGGCTGCCCGTTCAGGTGCTCTCAAGGTGAGCTGCTGCTGGTGCTGAGGGTGTGTTTTGGGCTCCAGGTGCGGGTCCTGCAGCTTTGAGGGGAGCTGAAGCGCAGTGTTCAACTCTTCTGTGTGATGGATCCTCAGGGAAGGTTCTTTGAAGGGGTGTAAATTCAAGACAGGTACGATTTGGAAGCTGTGGTCCAGGTTAACATTTTGGACTCCACTAGATGGCACTGATTTATTGTGCTGTTGATAAAAAAAACCATCAAATACAGTGGGAGACTTTTATTTTTTGAGCAGGAACCATAAAGGAGGTGATGAGGATGCTCAGTGTTTATCTGTTTGTCTGCTGGGTGAATTAGTAGTTTCCTTCCTGACCTCCTGCTTCTGAAGTGGAGTTCTGGATGGGGTAGGCCAATCATGAGCTTGTCTTTTAAATATTTAGCCACTGGGAAGACATCTCTAAATAAATATCTGGTTTTTCTTATCTCTTTGTGTGAACATCCTCTGTTGTTGAAGGAAGAAGCTGGGCCAGTGTTGGTGCAGGCAGCTGGGTTTGCCAGGGTTGGGTCTCAAACCATCACAGAATCCAGGATAAATAGAATTTCTTCTCTTTCTCATCAGAAATGAGTATTCCTGGTGGGTTCGATCACACAGTACCAGTTCTGGTTGACACCAAAGTGATTTCAGGTGCTGGAGGGCCCTGGGTGTGAGCAAACAATTAATTATTCCAGCTCCAGGGGCAGACCCTGAGAGTTCTTTTGGTAAATCTGGCACCCAAATGCTCCCCAGGACCTTCTGCATCCTGCTGACAAGGGTGGAAGAGCAGAGTTGTCCCAGGAATCTGTAATTCTATCTCTTCCATCCTTTCACTGCCTCCCTGGTGCTGCCATTTGTCGGAGCCCTGGGCACAGAGAATTTCAGCTTTGAGTGCTGACCCCCAGGAGAACCCTGCACTGAGAAGGCTCCAAAATGGAGGGATGGCTCTGGGATTTTGGGTGGAGTTTGGGTAGAAGGGTATGAGAGCACAGGGTGGGAAACTCAAGAGTTGGAGGTTTGAGATGCAGTAATAGGTATAAAGGAAGATGGAGGCTTTAGGGTGTTGGCTTTTCCTTCTTTCTCACCTTCTTCTTCTTGGGTTTGGGTGATACTGTGGGATTGGGTGGGGAAAGTCCACAATGAAGCCACAGGTGGCTGGTTTTGGATTAAAAGTAAAAATAATTTAGCTGGCGGTTCTTAATTAGTTTACCCTTAAAAGGCCTTGTAGAGAGAGACCATCATCACCACTCCTACCTTGTGAGCTTGGCGTGCTGAGAACTCACATTCTGTGAGCCTGTGGCATCGATAACAACTAACAAACACCTGAGTCGGAACCAGAACGACATCTCTGCCTTAAATCCCGACCCAGAGAGAACCCAATAAGCTGCAGGAAACCTCCCTCAGCCCCCCGAAGGCGCCACAGGTCTGAGGCGGAGTGGGAGATGTTCTGCTCAGTGCCCAGGATGCTCCGTGAGGATGAACCTGCAGGAAGGGGCTGCGTTCCTGCTCGTTCCGTGAGGATGAACCTGCAGGAAGGGGCTGCGTTCCTGCTCGTTCTGTGAGGATGAACCTGCAGGAAGGGGCTGCGTTCCTGCTCGTTC